>BQNB010189879.1:0-11832 GCA_026074375.1 Tanacetum coccineum | reverse complement strand
AAGAATGAAAAAGAAATGTTAAGATAAAAGGTGAAAAGAAAGCAGCCCTCCTTTGACATTAGGCAGAAACTGGGTCACTACATATGTTGATAGAATCACATGATTGATTGCTGAAATTGAAGACAAGTATCATGGACCCAGTGATATGCTGCACAACCCTTCCTAGCCACTCAAGATCCCTCAAAGGATTCTTGTTTCATTTCTCAAGGAGTTCAACGTATTTCTATCGTCTACCTCACTCCGAGTTAGACGATATTGAAAAGGTGGCACTCTACTCCAGCCTTCGACTACCAAAAAACCAAATGTGCACGATAGAATCTAGAGCCATGAGATCATCCATAAATCTCGTTAGGACACTAATACAAAATATGCTTGTTCATCACATACTGTGACAACAAGTAAAGATTTTAAGAGTCCTATGCATTATCCTCGAGGTATTGCCAGAACATCCGAGTAATACGAAAGTACTCATAATGAAGATGGAAATCCTTCTAGAGCTAACATCAAACAAGCTCTTGGTAGGCGACATGTGAGATCCACTATGGATCAAACTTGTGAAAAATGGAAAGCAACGATGGTGCGATTCTTTATGAATCAAACTTGTTCCAGGCAGTGAATTGACGAATAGTTTTTTGAAAAACCTTTCGATGTGCTCAACAACTGATTTTTGAGCACATTGACTGTGTATATCTTTCAAAACAAATGTGTTTCTGATGAAATTTGATTTTATGATATAAAACCGTCGATGTGTCACAAAAACTCTTTTTTGAGTGACACGCGATTGATTTTCAAATCAATTTTTCATTAATCAGTGGAGTTTTAATTCACTGGTTTACTCACTCCGTGCTTTGTCTACTGACGCTCCGGTTTGAGAACGGCTAGCGCAGCTGCGAAACCTTGTCAAGGAGATTCTTCGGAATTCTACCTGATCACAGGCAGTATTGCGAAACCCTGTCAAGGAGATTCTTTATAATTCTACCTGATCACAGGCAGTATATATACTGATTAACGGGGAACCGTGGTTCTTGCAACCTTATTCAACGAAAGTGAACAAAGACACTTTTGTTTGTTTATTACTAACATATACATGCAGGAATCCCGACAGTAACAAATGCCGGCAAGAGACACATCGATTCATGACCCCATGCTCACACCTCATATTCTTAATCATGGACATTATAATAACTAAAAGACCTACAACACTGCTTCCGCAACTCTGATGCTTGCTATCATGATCCAGAAAAGTGTGAGCATGTCGGTCCGAAGGTCACAACATCACATGGAGGCAACACTACCACAAGGATGATTTGGAGATTTACTATGGCTGATGATCTTAAAGAATGTTCAAAGATCACACAAGTCAAAGGAATTAAGCTCAAAGATTACTACATTATGTACAAAGAGATCAATGAATGAAGAATCAAAGACTACGAGCTAGAGTCAAATATCAACTCATAGATTGCTAGGATTCAATTTGTATCTTCTGGGGTGACCTCCTTTAGGGGGAGATTGTTAGATATTAGAAAATCCATGTAAAAGACTCGGTCACCCTGTGTAATGTCTAGCATAGGTTTGCTCGTAGCCTTAACATTAATCGTTTAATTGTCGTATGACGTATGGTGTTGGGCCGGGTCTTTACCCATATGTTAGCCCACTCTATAGCCCACTTAGGGGCATCAAACTCTTGTATTTATACCCCCTTTCCAGCCATGGGAAAATGGTTGGTTGTTTAATTTATCAAACACACACATAAGGTGTAGTTTCTCTCACTATAACTCACTTTCTCTCTCTACAAATTCGGCCAACCCCTAAATCATTGATTGTGTTATGATATCCAATATCCTACAAGAACTAAAAAATAAAGGAAGGGAAGGCTCCTTCCTTCTCCTATAAATACCCCTTTAATCATCATTAGAGGGTGATGCTTTGTAATAAACATTTTCCATTTCCCTTCATTTATAACATTTAAAATTTGAATACTTTCCCTCCTCTACTATTATCTCTAAGCTTCCATGGTTGATAATGTATGATTCAAGATAAACAAGACCTAACAAGTGGTATCATACGCCATTAGAGAATACGAGTGAGTCAATTTGTGAGTTTTTTCCACGTCCGAGAACGATATGATGAAATTCGGTGGATTCGATTGACGTATTGGAGCTCTCGATTAACGTTTTGGAAGCGGTTTCGAATAATTGAGTTGTTTCGTTATGGATTTGGTGATGGATTACCGTGTTTCAGCATTCTCGGAAGTGTATTAGTATTCTTGGATCATTTCTCTACATTCTCGGAATTGGTTTTTATAGTTTCTTATCATTTTTCTTATAGTTTTGATCTGAAAAACATATAAATATATAATACGGACATTTTTGATTTAGTCGAAAATCTAATTTAGGAATAATTGATAAACCGGTTGAAGATCGAGTTTCATTAACTTTTTTCACCACCACATTTTTGGTTTTATCGAAAAGTGTGAATAAGGACTTAGTGAATTTACTCTCGGGAATACGCTTACAAAGTATTAAAATACCATAATTTCACGGTTTTATCGTAAATTGGGATTTTGAAAAACAAATTCGTTAATTTTTTTAAAACTCGGAAATTAAATTCGGTTTTATCGAGTTTGAAGTTAGATGTGTTTTTGAATTATCCAGTCATCATAACAATCTCGGTTTATTGGGAACGATTGTGGTAATTGATAATTCATAGTCTTTGAATTTTTCAAAACTCGGTTCTATCGAGTTTGATATAATTGATTTTTGGATTAAGAGTATTTCCGAGTTTAAAACGTTTTTAGTGTACCGAGTTTGTTAGTATTTTTTCCGAGTTTAGTTCTGTTCGAGAACAGTGTTGTCCAAGTTTCACAATTGTTCGAGAAGTGTACCGAGTTTGGAAATCTTTTCACAAATATCACTCATTTTCGTCTACAAAATATCTACAATCTTTTGAATCATAATCAATGTCAACAACCAAAACATAACAACAATCCCTGCTAATGCCGTTCTAAAAACTAAGGCCTCCTATGGCTTGAAAGGGCCTAGTTTATAACCGTGGGCAAGTAGATTTAAGACTATAACAAAAATCATAAAGAGAGAAAAGCGAAAGTGGCTTAACAAAGTGCATGATGCAGCATTATCAAGTTGAGAGATCATTCCTAAAACTCAGCAGTTCCGAAAACGCAAACTCCTGAGGATTTAACAAAGAGATGTGTTATTGGCATTATGATGCTAAGATGGAGCCTCATGAATCTAATTCTTTCTTCTTATCTTATTCCAAATACAATTAAAATCTGTATGCTGCCACTTCGGCTAAAGGAATATGTGAGAAAAGAGTTGAACGTCTTATGAGGGGAACTATACAAAACAAAGTTGATAGAGAAACTCATTTTACAAACGAATTTGATCAGTTTGTTGCTGAACCAGGGGAAGCACTTGTTTTAGATAAACAATTGGTTTTGTTAAGTTAATGAACTATTTGGAAAGAAATAGACATGGCATGTTCCAATAGTTTACAATAAACACAAAGTTTTCTGAATAGCTTGCAATTGCAAGCCGAATGGTTGAAATATGTTACCCCTTCCCAAGTTCAACCTTGCTAACACGTTTGAACAGTGGAGTACGTTTGTATGATATTTTATTGATTATCTTCAGCTAATTCGAGAAACTAGTTATTGTCTGAAGAGCAAAGAATGTTAGACAGAAAAAAAATCTCATGATCATTTGCTCTCGTAGCACATACGTTCACTTCCAGAAACACAGTCGCTTAAGATTGAACACATCCCACGACAGTGGTTGGTTATGAAGATGAATACTCCAACAGGTTGATGGTTCACAAGACCAATTCTGAAGATGCCTCTAACATCTGCAATGTAGTTACTTGCTCGAGTCATTACTATACTCATAATTTTCTAACTCCCAACAAATAATCGCTTCTCGCACTTAAAGTCCAATACCAAAAGAAACCGAAGCAATCATTCAAGGTGACCGGGTGAAATCTCAATAGCAGAACTCTTGAAATGCTGGAAGAAATAATAGACGAGCTTATGTTCAAAAGGAAATTGTAGAGGGATCGAATGCTCCAAATGAGACCGAAAATGTTCAAAGGACTCTTCGAAATTCGTCTTCAGGAAACACTTCAACTGTTCAATGCTACAACTGCAGTGGAAAATGACATTATACTAGGAATTGTCCAAAGCCAAGAGTTCGAGACTCGAAGTACTTTATGGAACAAATGTTGCTAGCAAAACAGGATGAAGCTGGAGTAATTCTTACCGATGAGCAGAATGATTTTCTCTTTGCTGATGCTTCAAGAATGGAAGAAATTGAAGAACTCAGGCCCCAAAAACATAAGCTTGAATGGATGGCCAGAAATTCAACCCAGCTGAAACACTTTTGGAGATGGGCGGGCCAAGCTATGATTATGCATTTATAAGTGAGATACAATCTTCATCCAACACTAACAAATGTATCCAACTCATACTAAAATTATTAACAGTACTATTGGTGATGATCAAATTGATAGCGATATTATATTTGATTCACATAATGGGAATGTTAATAGTGGTAGTATTGAAAAAGATACACATCTTCCTGATCTATGTGCGTTAGTGCAATTAGCTAGAAATGCATATTAGGAAGCTGAAAAACAACAAATATTAGGCTCAAGAAAGTTCAAAACAAAACACAAATTTGACTAGTCAGCTCTGAGCTTGTATAATGAAATGGGTTCGGATTTTAAGAAAACATAAACGGGGATAATATTACTTAATCAATTACTTGAGAGCCTGATAAACTAAGCAAACATTTTAGTCAACAAGCCCAATCCTCAATTTGTTCGTGATCGAGAATATAATTCGAGATCTAGATAAAACAACAAGATAAATTAGATTTCGCGATGATCAAAGATGTATAGAACGAAAAATGAGGAATACAAAAGACTCATTCCTATTTTAAAAAGACAAAAGAGATGAAAATGAGGATAAATATCATGATACAAGTACTAGAACTTGAGGCCAAACTGAAAAAGAATGTTGCATCTAATTTGAAAACTTGGTACACTTTTTCTTACACGGAATGTATTTATTCTTTGACCAAATCATTGATTTGTGTATGATCAGCAATTAAAACAAGGTTTGGGTGGTACCCGAATCTTAAACACTCAAGCAACACAATTTCCTCACTGTCTAAAGATTATATCTTGCCTCTAGGTGTTAGGTAATTCAGAAAAGATTTCTTAAAGTGTTAGAAGATACCGAGGACACTCTTGATGAATGATGCTTCCAAAAGTCAAAAAAAAGTTTTATAAAACAAATGAATGAACCAATTGTTTTGCAAATAAACAGAATTGTTGTACAATTGATTAAGCACAAATAAATGCTCTTTAATACAGTCTTTGCTCCTCAAAAAGAACTTTCTGCTGAGCAAAAATATTTTCCATCTTCTTTTATTCCTTCTGACAAGAATTCAAATGCAACTCCTTCTATCCCGGCAAAAATATTTTCCATCAATGCCGAGTGAGTCACATTTGATCATTGAATTAGATAAAATAAAAAATTGTTTTCAAAGGTTGTCTGAATTAATTCAAAAAAACTGTAAAAGAGCAAGCATATTTTATGCTAACCTGAAACTATAACTACTCAATTATTTTTGTCAAGATCAACTCAAACCAATTGCACGAGTTGCAGGCAGTTCTACTTAAAATTCTTTAAGACACTATTTCAGAGGGATATAAAAGAGATGAAAGATGTTTTTGAGTCTACAGAAAGTGAACTTTGTGAACTAGAGAAGCAAAATGATTTTTTGAAAGATCAACTTTTGGAAGTATCTCTCAAGCGTGAAGTTGAATTAAGTGTGTTTTTAAATCATGAATGTGTAGACAATTCATTCCATGCTAAAACTGAACAACTTAAAAAGAAATCCATCGAGATTCAAGAGGGTTTGCAAGCAAGAATAAAAATTCTTGAAAAATATGTTCGAAGGTGTGAAAAGCAAAGTGTTGATTTTGAATTAAAGTTACAACATGAAAAAGAAAAACATAAATGGGATTCAAGTTTTAAGAATAAAAACACAAATCCTCTTGATTATTCTTGGATTTCAAAAATGGAAAAACTTGAAGATGAGAACGTATCTTTGGATTTTACGGTGCAATCTTTGATAAAAGAACATGACAATGTTAAATTAGAATATCAAAAGCTTTTTAATTCAACCAAAAAGACACAGTCTCAAACTCAAAAGGAAATGGACGAATTAATTGCTCATGTCTCTGAGAAAACATATGCATATAGTGCTATTCGTGCTGAGAATCAGAATCTTTTGATTACCATTTCTGAGTTAAAAACTAGACTGGCAAATGTTGAAAAAGGTAAGTCTGTAAATACTAAGTTTGACAAGACAAATGGTTCTCAGCCTCTTCTTTGTGTCACACCATTACACAAACATGTTATTCAAAAGAAAATGGATGTTCAAAAATCAGATGAAAACCATGTCGTGACAAAACCAGTCACTTTACAGACTTTACCTGCCAAACAAAGAGGGGTAAATTCAAACAAAAATGTCATAGCACCTGGAATGTACAAAGTTGTCACAACACATAAATCACAAACAAACGAGGCTAAGAATGATTTATCTTCTACAGGAATGACTGCTGCATCTAGTGTTAAAAGACCAATGAATAGAGATTCACATATCAAGAATAGTGTCTTAGCTAACTCTAAGAAACCAACAAAGAAGGTAGCAGTTTACAATAGGAAAAATAAGCAAACAGATATCACATCTGAAAATGTTATCTCAAACAAAGAGAATGTAATTGATGTTGATGTTGCAAACGCTCCTAAAGCGAAAACTTTGTTATGTGTTTCTTGTATGCAAAATGTGCTTATTCCATGTCATGATAATTGTTTTGCAAATTATAAATTGAATGTGCGTTCGAATGTTCGTAGACCCTTATCCACTAAATCTAGAACACCAAAATCTTATGATACAACTTATAGAGTTCGCAAGACTGGGTTTTCTAAGGAGTCGACACTATCTAAGTCTTTAGATACTACTTATGTAGTCTTCAAACCTAAGATTGATGTCGGAAGCACCTCAAAAGCTAACGATAACGTTTCTACTACAAAAAGAAGAAATGTACGAGATAAGTCTTTAAGCACATATATGCAGAACAAGATTCGAACTAGTCGAATCGGGCAAAAATGGTTTGAATCAAAACCAAATGTTGTTTGGTCTCCTGTTAACACAAACCCAAATGGTCAGAATAGTCATTCATCTGAAAAACAATCGGTCTCTTGTTAAGAAATGGGGTAGTCAAATTGCCCACCTTGTCCCATGTTTGTCTGTATTCTTCTTGTGTTGGTCGGGTATTTCCTATTTTCTGTGGATTGTTGATAGTGGGTTGTTCAAATAGCGTATACTGTGATCGATCTTTGCTAAAAAAAATCATTGAGAAATTCATTGGGCACCTGTTTCGGCTTTAAAATGATAATTTTGTGTGCAGCAATCATCACAAGGCTATGTTGAATATATACAGGGCAATACAGCTATTTTCATGTAATAATGCGTTGATAGGTCTTGGACATAATCTCTTTAGCGTTGGACAATTTTGTGATGGAGATTTAGAAGTGGCTTTTCGTTCTAAGACATGTTACGTGCGTAATCTGGAAGGAGATGATTTGCTTACAGGCGATCGCGAATCAAATTTATATACTATCTCCATTTTTGACATGGCTGCTTCTTCACCCGTTTGTCTAATGTCTAAGGCAACTTCGACAAAGTCATGGTTATGGCACCGCAGACTTTCACATCTTAATTTTGGCACCATAAACGATCTTACCAGACTTGACTTGGTTGATGGTCTTCCAAAGTTTAAATATGGAAAAGATCACCTTTGTTCTGCTTATGAAAGAGGAAAAAGCAAGAAAGCTTCTCATCCACTCAAATTAGTTCCAAGTGATCACTTCAAATTGGAATTACTTCATATAGATTTATGTGGTACAATGCGAGTAGCTTCAATCAATGGAAAGAAGTATATTCTTGTGATCGTGGATGATTATTATCGATATACATGGGTTTACTTTCTTCATTCGAAAGATGAAACTCCATAGATTATAAAGAAGTTCATTGCTCAAGCTCAACTGAATTATAAAGCCAAAGTTTGCAAGATTCGTACAGACAATGGTACTGAATTCAAAAATGCAACTCTTAAAACTCATTATGAAAAGTTAGGCATCATGCAACAATTTCCAACTACTCGAACGCCTCAGTAAAATGGAGTAGTTGAAAGACGTAATCAAACTCTTGTTAAAGCTGCTCGTACGATGCTTATCTTTTTCTCGCTTACCTGAATTTCTTTGGGCTGAAGCAGTGGCTACCGCTTGTTTTACTGAAAATTGGTCAATCATTCATGTGGAAAACTAGGAGGGGGGGTTGAATAGTTTTTCTAAGATTTTTCAATCTTTTTAGATTTGTTTAACACTTTTGAAACTTTTTGTGAAGTGATCTACATATTGATGTTTGACAATTAAGAAGTAAGAGATGTAAGAGTAAAGAAAAGATAGAGTATAGAAAGAGATCATCGGGACACAAGTATTTATAGTGGTTCGGCTACAAGGACACCTTCCTTGCCCTACTCCACTCCCCGAGTCACCTACTCGAGAGTTTGTTAAACACTAGTCCACTAGTCACCGAGACACCCATCACTTGGCGGAGAAGCCTTCACAACTGGTAACAGCTTTCTATAGGATACCATAGATGATCACGCGAATTATCTACAACACAAATCGATGATAAACAACAACAACACTTGGGATGTACAACTAACAATACAACAATTAAATCATAGCAAGATGATCTTCTTGAAAGAAGTAATAAGAATAATCAATATCAAGACAACTTTTGATGCGTGCTTGAAACTTTCGCGTATTTGCAGATTCCTTTCTTGGAAGTGAATTACCTACATCAAAAATAGAAGGAAGAGATGCTAGAGAGAGAGAGATCAGTTGATTAGAGAGAAGATTAGATGAGAAAGGTGTATGAAAACATGAGAAATGGCTTGGTATTTATAGCCAAAAGTTTTACTGTAGGCCGGTTCTTCCGGTGCTGTTGACAGAGGGCACCGGCTTGCAAAACAAAGAGCACCGGCATACAGTAACTAAATCCGGATTTTGATTTGCAAAATCTTGAGATATCTTGTGTAATCTTATAAGATTTTCCTTGGATTTGCTGCATTTGATTATATACTAAATGAAGTAATTAAATTAATAAGTGTAAGATGATTTTGTGTAAAGTTAGGGTTTAAAAAGATTTGTGCACTTTTTCAAGTTGCATGTGCTTTTATACAAAGTTGGGAGATAGTAAAGAAATCATGTTTTGAGAAAATAAGAGGTTTGAGAAAAATGGTTTGTTATGTTTTGTCATTAATAAAACCTTAGCCTAAGTTGATTGTAGAAACATTTTGTTTAAAACCGGTTTATTTGTATTAACAATCTCCCCCTTTTTGTTGATGACAAAACATATTAGGCCAAAGGGATGATTAGATTTATATTTAAACTTGGTTACTTTCTCCCCTCTTTTTTTTGAAACAAAAGTGGAATGTAAATGTATGAGAAACGTAGAGATATTATCAAGATGGAAAGCTCCCCCTTGATGAATGCAATGGTAACTACAAAACAACTATGTTAGAAGCAATGAGATAGGCTCCCCCTTGCTATGTTAGTTCCTGCAAAGAAGAGTTAGAGGTCCAAGAAATAGAAATGGCGTATTGTAGTACGAGCTAGCCGGTGCTAATTTATCAATGGCACTGGTTTGTTATCGAATGGCACCGACTGACTAAAGAAAAGTCAATGATCACGAATTTTAAACATAATTTTTGATGAAGATAACAAATGTCCAAGCACAAATACTTTTTATTCAGGTACAACAATAACATAAAGGATAATATAATAACTTAGGATGAGCAAGAGATTCTTAATGAGGATTCCTAATGAATCTACTTAGTTTTATTCTACTACTTAAGTCTCTTTTATTAGATGTTGTGAGTTATGACATTTAGGCGATCGAGAATGTGGTTGAGAATGAATCTCATTTCTTCTTGGAGGTTGTCGACCAAGACTTGAGTTCTTTGGCAATGTTCACAAAACATCTCATGGGTGAGCAAAAGAAAAGGGTTGTTAGGTCCCAATGGCGGAAGAGGTGGGAGTTGAGACGGTGGAGGAGGCAAGCATTGTGGAGGGAGAGGAGGAGGTGTTGGTTCTAATTCCGGAGTTGGCAAAGGAAAAGTAGAGTCCATGAGAGGAATAAGAAGTGGCTCATTTGCCAAACGTTTAATGGTTGCAAAGGATGGTCTAGGAGGTGATGGATTCGTTGTTGATGGTGGAAGATCACCTAGCACATCAAGTAAAGATGGAGAAGATGGTGGAGTAGAGAACATGAGTTCAATGGGATCAAGGTTAATAATTACCAGTGAGGTGATCTTCGATGGTTGAGTAGGAGCGGGTGGTGGCGAAGTCAATGGAGGAGGAGTTAACTTAGGAGTAAGCAAGCACTTTTCATTGGAGTTTATTATTGTATTGATTGGAGATAGTGGTGGAGTGGTTATTGGAGAAGTTGGTGGGGCTCCCGATGTGTAGTCCGAAGGTGGAGAGAATGGTTGATAGAGAGGAGAAGAAGCTTTTGGATTGACAAAGCAACATGGCCTAACACTAATTCTTGCGGTTCATTTTATATTAGTTTTGTTCTCTTTAGGCATTGTGAAGAAAGGTAACGAGAAGAGCAAAAAAATGGTGCCTCAATTATAGAAGAACATTTAAGGTGGACTTAAATGTTTTGCTTGCAAATTTTAGTAAAATCTAAAGATTAATTAATGCAAAGGTCAACTTCTATGTAGAGGCCCTAAGTGATGTGACAAGAAGGGAAAACCTTAATTGAAAATTGAAAAATTCGTAAATTGATAGCTGAGAACAAGTCCTGCCGGTGCTAACCGTGCAATTCAAAAGCAACCGTTTGAAATCTGAATGGCACCAAGGGACGACGCAGAACAGGGTTATTTGAAGTAGTTTTTGAGTAAATGTGTTGATATGTTTGGAGGTTAATTTACTCGACAGAAGACAGAAAAAAAATGTTTTATTTTGAGAGAAAAACCCTAAGCCTCCTTTTAATGTAGCTACAATGAACGTGTTTGAAATGACATATTGACCATGTGTTTCTTTGTATACATTCATGAGACAAGTCATACAAAAACATTTTTATTTGTATTAAGGAACATAGTAAGAGGTAAGAAAATGATTTGACACAAATGAGGAAGTATTTAGGAGAAAGGTTTTAAGCGTTTGGTTCCATTAATCCAAGACCGAGTCGAAGAAGATTGAAGGGTTCTCTTTTAAGTGGTTTGGTTAGAATGTCAGCAATATTGTCTTCGGATGCAACCTTTTCGATAGAGATATTACCCTTTTGAACGTTATCACGGAGAAAATGATGACGGATTTCTATGTGTTTAGTGCAAGAGTGAAGAACGGGATTTTTGCTTTAGTCTATGGCTCCTTTATTGTCACAAAGAACAGGTACGTCATTTAACTTAACTTCATAATCTACTAGAGCTTGTTTCATCCATAAGGCTTGTTGACAAGCTTTTTCGGCGGACACGTATTCGGCTTTGGTGGTTGAGATAGCTAAGGCGGTTTGTTTCTTGGACATCCATGAGGTGAGACAACAACCTACGAAGGTACATACACCACTAGTGCTTTTTCGGTCGACATAGACAATAGTCTTAAGACCGGTTCCTTTGGGATACCATAAGCCTAGGTGAGAAGTACCTTTGATATAATGGAAGATTCGCTTT
>BQNB010189878.1:0-11832 GCA_026074375.1 Tanacetum coccineum | reverse complement strand
TTACAATCTCGATCCGATCTTACGATCTCGATCTTGCAAAGACAAAAACGATCCCAGGTGGGATCGCGATCTTGACAGCCTTGATTTGAACAACTTAATATCTACAAAACCAACTTCCACAACTCAATTGATGCATAAAACAAGAAAACTAATATACAACGCATCGACGGAACTTTAAAAATGACGTGTTGTTGGGGAAGGACGCATGTTAGACGCCTTTCTTAGAGCCTTGGGTACCGTAACGTCACCACTGGCGTTATGCCTATGTGGCAGCCGCGTTGGTGGCGTTACCACACCGCCTTCCAACGTTGGCCAACGCCGTTGGGCTCGGCGTTAAGCCACCAACGCGCGTTGGTGTCAATTTTCTTTTTTTTTTTATTAAACAATTGAGTGTGTGCATAGTGTGTGTTTGTGTGTGTTTTTGTGTGTGTTCTGGTGTGTTTTTTAAGTGTGTGTTTTCGTGTGTGTGTGTTTTTTGTTACAGATCGAGAGGGAGAAGGGGTGTAGGCCCAATCTATTTTTTTAAATCTTTTTTTCGTTTTTAATTTTTTTATTTATAATTTATATTTTTATTAAATAATAAAATATTTAATTATAATTTAATTTGGTTAAATAAATAGAAAAAAAAATGGGTCCCAAAAAGTGGTGTTAATGGTGTTACTACACCTGAGAGTGGTGTTGGTGTTGGTGTTGGTTAGGGATGAGCACGGTACCGGTCCCGTACCGGTACCGTACCGAATTAGTGGTACCGATTTTTTCCCGAGCATAAATTAGTGGTACCGGTACCGTACCGAACGGGATTCGGGTACCGGTACCGGTACCGGTACGGTACCGGTACCGGGAAATCGATGGTTTTTCCCGTTTTTTTGGGTAATTTCCCGATTTGGTACCGGTCCCGTACCGAACTAGTGGTCCTGATTTTTTTTTACTCGAATCATGGTACCGGTCCCGTACCGTATACCGGGATTCGGTACCGTTTCGGTACGGAACCGGTACGGTTCCGGTTCGGTACCGGGATTCGGGTCTATATGCTCATCTTTAGTGTTGGTGTTAAGCTGATGTGGCGGCAAAAAATTGATGTTATGGTGTTACTACACCTAGGTCTCTTACACCCGGCCTCGGTGAACTAGATGAAAACATCAGGTATGTTTGGTGCAATTGACTAGGATGAAGGCTGAAACTTATATTATAAGTCGAAATCTGAATTTTATATCTTTATAAAGCTATTTGACGAATTAGTTAAAGCCAAAGCTTGTTAATGTAAAACCCGTACATCAAACTAAATTCACATATATTTTTATCTTTTGCGTAATAATATAGTTGAAAGCCTCATAAGCATATTTTTATTAGCTTGAGCTTAAAAAACTATTATAAATTATAAAATATTCCATAAATATATATAACAAACAAAACATATTTTATAAACTACCCAAACCCCTGTTCTCAATAAGCTATGTGCTAAACATAGCCCTACTGAAAGCCAAAATAGGGAGTAAAGAGAGGCAAACTAGTACGTGGACCATAGTAGAATGGAGTAACACCAGATTAATCCCCTTTTGTCAGCTAAATAGCTACATGTGCAGGTCCAGCTGCTAGTCCCCACATCATATAAATACACCCCCACTTTCATTTCCTTATTCTCATAAATAATCTATCTATCCACACTATCTCTCTCTCCAACCATTCACCTAAACACACATTAAAAAAACACACACACAAACACTTTCATATTATATAAACCAACCATACCATGACTCGCTATACCAGATTCTTAACCACCATAACCAACTCAACCTCATCCTCATCTTCATCATCATCGTTTGACCAAACATCCGCAGAGCCACCAGAAGCCGTGGCGGTAGAGTCCGACTTCGTGGTCATCCTCGCAGCCCTTCTCTGCGCACTCATCTGCGTCCTCGGCCTAATCGCCGTGGCGCGTTGCGCGTGGCTCCGCCGCAGCTCCATAACCACCACTCGACGTAACAACCCTACCTCACCTACCGCCAACAAGGGTGTCAAAAAGAAGATAGTCGAAACGCTTCCCAAGTTCGTTTACAATGTATCCGGTGAGAAGAAGATATCTAGTGACTGTGCTATATGTTTGAGTGAGTATGTTGACGGAGATGAGATTAGGGTTTTGCCTCAGTGTGGACATGGGTTTCATGTTGGGTGTATTGATTTGTGGTTGAGTTCGCATTCGTCTTGTCCGAGCTGTAGACAGGTTTTGGTGGTCACGAGGTGCAGGAAGTGTGGGGAGTTTCCTGCAGTTTCAGCTCCAGTAGCTGCTGCTGACCAGTCTGCAGCAGCTCCGGATGAAACTGCACGGAAAAGTAGGGCACATGATAGTACCTCTTGTTCTAATGATTATTTACCGTAAAAGTAACGGTAAAAGTAAATGGAATAAAGGGCGTGAAAGATGGATGGTTGAGATGTTAGTGGGAGCTTTACTCTAGATGTGGTGGTGGTATTAGAATCTAGAAATTAGGTGAAAATGTTCAATTTTTTAAGTTAAATCTTTTTTTTTGAGGATTAATGATTAAATTCTCGCCTTTTTATCTAGTTTTGTAGTCGGCATCTGTTTTTAATTAACGAAATTACGCAATGTTGATATGTTTATATTATATGTTTGTGGCAAGTAATCCGGTTCGACACGTATTGAATTGTGGTTTGAGAGGATCTACATGAATTGTTTATTTTTTAGCCACTTTTTTACTGGTTTTGGTATTGTTTTGATCAATGTTAAAAGATGGTATCATGTTTAAAGCTTATAATGTTCAAAACATAATTATTATTTGGGTTTTTCTAATTTGTGCTATGGTGTTACGAGTTTAGAGCGAGTTTAGAGCATTGATAAACACAATTATTTTTCTAGTAAAAAACTTGATATCTATATACAATGATAAATTTGGTAGACGTTAATTTAAAAAACTATTAATATCAACAAACATGTAAATATGATAGTTTCACTTTGATTAATGCATTAAAGGTTGTGGCACCATAACACAAGTTAAAAAAACTCAAAAAGTCAAAAACATTGGCATGTGTGGTTTTTTTTTTTAACTGCAACTTTTTTATTTGAGTTGTGCTAGGAAGACGTCCCTAACTCTACAAAGTATAAAAACTAACATCATTCTTTTTTCACTCTTTTTGTTCCGCCATTTTCGTTTCACAGTTTTATAACAAAAACAGAAAAATAAAAAAAACCACAAAAATAATACGAAGGTATTTCATATTTGCAACACATTAGAAGGGATATGAATACCACTCCTTTTTATTATCACACAAAACAATTACAAACGACAAAATCTGTTTACATATAAAACCTTCAGAAAAGCCAACAAACCAAATGAATATAGCACAACCACATACTAAAAAATAAACCATCAGAGCTAGAGATCGATTTTTTTTTTTTGAACGGCAACTTTATTAAAAAAAAACTAGCAAGGAGCTAGAAAGACATTACAAAGAAATAAGATAGGGGTTTTTTAACCAATACTCCCAAGAAAAAACCCTATTACATCTACTAGAACACCATAAAAAGGACCAACAAACAATGTCATCAAAAATCGTCGAACGATTAGGAGGCGAAGCGTCAAAGACCAACTGATTTCTAAGCCTCCAAATCCGCCACCAAGCAACATAAAAAACACCTTCTAAAATAGACTTGAGACGGGAAGAAAGGTCGAAAGGATAAGAACCAAGCATCCCAATCCGAGAAAGAACAAATCTCCTGCCAATCCAAATCCCACCAACGACAAATTTTACGAAGAACAACCCGAGCCACGTCACATCGAAAGAAAACATGCTGAACATCCTCCATAGCAGCATTACAAAGAGGACACAGATGGGAATCCAACAAAACACCTCTACGGCCTAAGATTGGAACTCAGTAGGTAACCTATTCACGATGAAGCCGCCAAGAAAAAACATTACTTAATGGGAATGAATTTTACCCATCTCGTTGCAACATCCGACGAAGGGAGAAACAAGTCATCAATAAAGTTTCTAATGACTTTAACCTTGAACTCTCCATCTCCCGACAAATCACAAGTCCCCCCTAATCTTTTGGAAGACAGAAAAAGGACACCGAGTTCATAATTGAAGAAAGGTCATCCCACTGCTGCCGCTCAGCTCCATCACGCACGTCCCGACGAAAAGAAGCTGAGACCGAAGAAGCTCCCATTTTATTAGCCACCACAAACCTCCTTATACCAATCGAGAGCAAACAAACGGGGAAACGAACACAAAGAGGGCATCAGCTAACCATATTAATCATACCAAAAACTAGTACGAAGACCCGTCCCCAATCCGCTCTACAGTGCGAAGAAAAATCAAAACCAGAATTATTCAAAGATTTTACTTCACTTAGAAAATATAGCACCAAATCGGAGGTTTATCGTCACATGAAGATCAAACTTCTTGAGCCATAAATCGGCTTTGAATATCTTTACACCATAAAGAGCCATCCGCATTGCTGTTGTTGTCTTGTGCCCATTAACACATATAGATTGTCATGAGAATATACACAAAGAAGTTGCAGTCTTTGTCGTTCAGTTTGGACGCTAAGACATTGTCCCAAGCTACCCACGAAATCTTTCTATCCGAAGAATCAACACCGTTGAAGAACTTACTACGGATAGATTCCATAGTCTTCAACACGCCTTTTGGAACCTTAAAGATTGACATATAATAAATTGGAGAGGCCCCAAGAACGGATTTAAGAAGGGTCAATCTGCCGCCTATGGAAAGGGTTTTAACCTTCCATTTAGATAACCGGGCTTGGAGTTTGTTCACCAAGCCAACCCAAGCCGACTTCCGAGACATACACTCCCCAACCGTCACACCAAGATAACGAAAAGGAGTGTTCAAAACAGCACACCCGATCCTATTCGCCGCCTGCACAACAACATTTTGAGAAACCCCGACACCCAAGACTTGGCTCTTAGCAATGTTGATCTTAAGACCCGACGCAAGATGGAAGCAATATGGAAGCAATGTTGATCATAAAAAAGATGAGAAATATTAACCGAGCCATGCAATTGAAAACCTTTAAACAGCCCATCATCAACAACACGGGAGAAAGAGATATGTAACGACTCCATAATAAGAATGAAAAGATAAGGGGCCAACGGATCACCTTGTTTCAACCCACAACAAAAAGGGAACTCGGACGTTGGGCTACCATTAACCAATATGGAAGCCATGGAGGAAGTAAAAGTACCACGGATCCACCTACACCAATTCGGCCCAAACCCAAACGCATGAAGAATATCCAAGAGATAATCCCACCGAACCGAATCATACGCCTTAGCAAAATCAACCTTAAAAAACATAGCTTGCTTCTTTTTTCTCTTACACCAGTTTAACATCTCATTTAAGATAAAAGGACCGTCCAATATTTGTCTATTAGCAACAAAGGCCGATTGAGTCTCGGAAACTAAATCGGATATAACAGTAGCCAAACGATTAGCTAAGACTTTCGTGATCATCTTATAAACGCATCCAATCAAACTGATAGGCCGAAAATCATTAACGAACTTAGCATCAATTAACTTTAGGAATTAAGGCGATGAAAGACGAGTTACACCCCCTTGGAAACGTACCAGACTTAAAAAAATAGTCGACCGCATCGCAAAAATCCGCTCCGACAAGACTCCAATACTTTCTAAAAAATTCAAACGTATAACCATCGGGGCCAGGAGACTTATTCTCGCCACAGTTCCAAACAGCCCTACGAATTTCGTCCCTCGATACTGCCCTATCCAGCTCATCCACCTGATCCGAAGATAACCGATTATGAAAAGGAGCATTAAGTTTGAGACGATCATGACACGGTTGCTGAAATCGAACTTCAAAGTGATTCTTAAATGCCTCCTTCACAATACTCGGATCAGTACACCAAGTGCCCTCAACGAAAACACCACGAATCGACAACTGAGACCTTTTCTTATTAATAATACCATGAAAGAATTTAGAATTCTCATCTCCTTCGATAGCCCATTTGATTTTAGATTTTTGAACCAGATCCTTAACCTCCAAAAGTTTAATATCTTGCAGCCGTCGGTTTAGATCCATCCGATTGAGAAGGATGTCATCAGAAACGTTTCCCCTTTCCAAGTCTTTATCAATAGAGATCAAATCATTCTGTAGGGAATTCTTTGCGTTATGAAGATGAAACTTTTTATCTTTAACCCATAAACGAATAATAGACTTAAGGTCTTGCAATTTCTTCTTGAACCTAACCATAGCATTGGAATCAGAATGCGAAAAAGACAACCACGCATGCTCCACCATCGAATCAAAACCCTCCATCCTTAACCAATATTGATAGAACCGAAACGGAGTCGGACCAAAATCAGACAAAACTTCCCTCAAAAGAATAGGACGATGATCGGACAAGTGACGACCAAGTAAACGAGTACCCTTCCAACTTGACATCCACAAGACCAGAAGACACAATAAACCGATCAAAACACCGTGCACTAGAAACATTGAAAGACGAACCAAGTCTTTCATCCATAGTCTGAACGTCATTAAAGTCACCCATTATAATAGCTTCGCCGTTCTATCTCCGTACAAGATTAGATAAAAAATCCCAAAGAGCCCTTTTGCTCCCAGGCTGTTGAGGAGCGTAAACCGCCACCAAAAGAATCTTGACATTACGAGGTAACCATGTGCCGTAAATAGCTATAAAATTATCAGAAATAGTAGCGCCATCTTTCTTGAAGATAGAAGCCTCCCAAATACAAAGAATACCACCAGAATTCCCTAATGAGTCACTGGCAACAAAATCAAAGTTTGAATTTCCCCATAGGGACTTTACGTCCATATGAGAAATACAATCCATCTTTGTCTCTTGCAACGCTAAAAAATTGATCCTATGCTTACAATTTAACTCCTTAACCCACTCCTTTTTCGTCTTGTGCCCAAGACCTTGAATATTGAGAGAAAGAATATTCATTTAAAAACATCTTCATCTCCTTGTGAGCCAATAATGCGTTCCATATCTTTCAAACACCCATCCAAATTATAACCCATAGAATGTCCAACCCGAACCATGTCATCCAAAATGTCAAGAATAGAGCCACCGTTATGAACTTTATGTGAAAAGGAAGAAACTGATTCTCCATTAGAGGAATCATGGACCTCCTGTGAATGGTCCATAACCTTAGCATCCACCCTAGGCATATTCACCATGTCTTCTCCATTAGTAGGACCATCTTCACAAATCTCACCAACATTAGCGTGCGTCACAGAAGTTTTAGGGGTAAAACCAGGAGGATGCGATAAAGAGGTACTCGCATCACGAACGCCTTTAGCGGGAAGTTTATTCAATAAATCATAAAAACCAAACGGATCCTCTGATTGATGTTTGTCCGTCTCCTTACCATGACCATCAACATTACATTCATCCACATTATCATTGAAAATTGTCTCGGAAACACCATCCACATTACATTCATCATCTGACTCGACATCACTATTCTGCGCCCCATCATTAAGAATTTTAGCGCCATGCTTTGATTCGTCATCCGAGGTATAAACAGACTCCTTAGGTTCAAGAAAACTCGGATTCCAAGTAAAAAGTTCCTTCGCCCGAGCCACAAACGCCCGAGCTAGAGATCGACTGATGGTACATGTCTAGTTTGATCGCGAACACGAGTCCAAACTCGTACTCATGGTATAACCTTGAAAACCTAAAAGTCTAGCCATATGTAAGCCAAATTAAAAACCAAGTTTACTCGTTCTCTAACGAAGAGATACATAATTGATGGTTATAGTCAAGTTGCCAAGTTGGCATATGGATGAGAGCTATCGGGAGAAGAAAATATCTTGATATATGTGAGATAAATAAGATATTTTGTAAAGTAGAGCTAATGCTTTGCTTTACCGGTAGTTTAGGAGTCGAAGACATTTAGGAGTAAATAACAAGAATTTAGTTAAACTTTAACTTACACTTACTTGAAATGGATGAACTTTATTTTATTATGTGATTTTTTTTACAAACGTCGTAATAATCTCGCTAATAATTATAAAATTATTCGAGACACTTGATCAATAGTAGGATTATAATGTTCAGCGTACAATATAAAAGATTTATATACCTACTCTTATACCCCGTGTAGGATTTTTCGTATGTGTTTATTAATTATATGACAATAATGTATTTTTAACAAATCATTAGGTGCAACATTAGAACATGAGACGTTTGTCGTCATACTAAAGTACATAATTAATATGGAAACAATCGCTCAGCACAAGAAAGGTATAAACATTACGACACTTTTTTACGAAATGACAAAACAGATGTTCTTTCCTTTGATGTAGTAGAGATTCATTATTGCCTTCTTTGAGTTATGTTTCTTTCTTCATGTAGAATAGGTGAAGCTGGACTTACTGGATGTGAATATGTGATCCGAAAGAGTGGTTAATTCGTAATAAATCTGTTAGATAAATGTTCTTGTCTTGGACCCTAGAACTAGACTTGTTATCAACTTGTTAAAATGTTCAATTTCGTTTTGGTTTTTCTAGCTATGGAATTGGCTGTGAGGTACATTAAACGGAACTACGATAATAGGAAACATCCTCAAAAGGTTCGGCCCAGGTCAACCTGACCACATCAACACCGCAATAACCAATTAGTGAAAGCTTGTCCGAAAGAATGTAGTAAAAGATATTGTCGATTGAATGTAACACTTGAAATCACTACTCTGTAATCAATTATGCATATTCATTGTTGACATATGTGTGTGTATTATGCTACTATATAATGACGCTTTTTTTTAACAATGATTTTATTAGAAACTACCAAGAAGCTATAAAAGATTACAAATTAAGGAAATTAGGATTTTGAATCCAAGTAGCCCAACCGAGCTTGGATTTACATCGACTAGAGATCCATAAAAAAGACATAATTTGGACAACATCATCAAAAATAAGCTCTCTCCTTAACTGACGAGATCCAAATAAGCATTGGTTCCTGAAACGCCAAATAACCCACCATGTCACATGACAAGTACCTTCAAGAATCTCCTTCATGTGTTTAGATAAGCGAGAGTTTGAAAGCCAATTAAGCCACTCATCATAAGAGTTGAAAGAAGATAACTCAAGCAAGAGTTTGAAAGTCAATGACACTTTTATTTTAAATTTAATATATATGTTTTTTGTAAGATGATACCTATTTTGTTGTTGCATTTTGATATCGTTACTATTTTTCGTAAAACATTTGATCGCAAATAAACTAAATTGCGTGATACCCGTCATCGCAACACGTGAGTCACCGGCTATAATTTGGTGATCTCTTTTAACCAAACCAACCCTTTCTTTTACCCAACCCAACTGAAAGAGGCGAGTTTCAAAAAGAAAGTTGAGTATGAGGGAGTTCTTTTCAAGCAAGATGATTTTTAGATGACTCTTTTTACCAACTTCGTGACACGAATTTTTTAGACCCATAAACATTACAAGTATTCAAATATCTAAGATATCCATACTAAAATGTGACAAGTTGATCACCATGATTTACTGATTCATAAATAAACAAAATAGCATGCATCGTGCACAACTTCTTGAGTCGTTTACTAGACGTATTTAGTTTTCTTTTTTAGTAGCTGATGTGATACTCTAAGGAGGTTTTTAAAACTCTAAACTCTTTGTATATTTACCCTATTATCAATCGATGGATGTGTTTATGGTAGTTTTACTCAAAACTAGAACGATTGCTCTTTAACTTTCAACTTGATGAAATTTAAGAGCTTAGGCCGGTGGGAGTGGTGATAATGGCTCATCATTCACATCAGCGTCACTTCAGCTTTCTTTTTCCTCTCAATCCTCTTCACTCCCTTTCACATTTCACCCGTAGTGGTCACCTTCTTCTCACCTTACATTAAAATACTCACTTCATATAAATATACCTCACTAAATACTTCACACACACTAACAAACAAAATAAAAAACATTAAAACACAAAAGGGGCTCACATTTTTTCAACCCTCACCAATGGTAACCGAGTCACCATTCATTTCATTTTCAAACCAAACTAGGGCTGGAAACGAGCCAAGCCGCTCGTGAAAACCTCGGGATCGGATCGGTAAAAAGCTCGAACGAGCCGAGCCTACACGAGATCGAGCCCGAGCTCGAGCCTAAGTTTGAGCTCATTTAATAAACGAGCTCGAGCCCAAGCTCTATACAAAAAGATTGAGTAGGCTCGCGAGCATAACGAGCCCTAGAAATATATACGTACACATATTGTCTATACGTATAACCATGTATAAACGAGCCTAAAATAAGTAAACGAGCTCAAGCCTAGCGTGATTAACGAGCCGAGCTTCATTTGAACTTTGTTTTCTTCAAAGCATCATATAAATTACTCGAGCCCGAGCCGAGCTCGAGCTTGTCAAAATTTTCACGAGCTCGAGCTCAAAATATGAGGCTCGAGCCCGAACTCTATATATATAAACGAGCCGAATTCGAGCTCTGACAGACTCGCGCTCGTCTCGGCTCGTTTTCACCCCTAAACCAAACTCACAAGTGAATTGGTGTGTTTGGAATGGGGTCATGAGTGAGGTCCTCTCACCGGGTGAGGCTCACGCCCACTCCGGCTGGCCTTAGCTACAAGTAAAACGGGTTATAACGGTCAGTGTGTTTTCAAATGGTTATAAGCTCTTCAATTGTTATTTTGACCGTTTTGTTTACTTAAGAATAACTATTCCATTTATATTAACTTCTTTTTTTCACAGTAAAGAAAAAGATGAAAATATTACAAATCAACCAACCGAGTTTTGGGCCATTTTAGACTACAATTGCGCCTAATTACCCAAAAACATATAGATTCGTCAATGAATTGGCAGTTGTTGCCATAAAGTATCACATAAATATCTCACGATACACCAATTTGAGCAATATCAAGTGCAACGCAGGCTAAAAGTTTGCAATGATTCAAAAAGGTAACAATCCTGGTACCATATATCTTTAATTTAAGAGAAATGCTAGAACCACAAACAAACTTCTACAAAATGTTTTACAAAATGATTTGTCATGTAATTAGTGGCCTTTTCAAATATCATTTCTCTTTAAGAGAAATGCTAGAACCACAAACAAACTTCTACAAAATGTTTTACAAAATGATTTGTCATGTAATTAGTGGCCTTTTCAAAGTTATTTTTGAATTCTCTCTCTTACATGTATCCACAAGTTACATGACAAATCATTTTGTAAAACTTTTTGTGGAAGTTTGTTTGTGGTTATATCATTTCTCTTTCCTTTATATATATCAAATTGTAAAAAAAGTTCAACAGTTGAAAAAGAAAAGTAGTGCCATCTCTTTAAGGTCTTGTCCATTTCTTTTGTTTTGTACAGAAGTTTCACATTATAAACTTTCAAGTCACGCTTAACCTTTTTTTTAATCTTTTTCAATTCAATGAAAGATTATCACTTGTTTATGTTTAATGTGTCTTTTGTTTATGAATAATGTACTTGACAAAGCAAAAGATAGTAAACATGAAACATTAACAAAGTTACGCGTAATTCTGTATGCATCTAGATGAAATGATTTAGGCATGTTCACCGCATGACTTGCAACCATTTGATATTGTGGCTAATATATTTTGCATGATCATGTTACAGTAAAAATTTATATTGTGGCTAATATATTGTATATTATATTTTTGTCGAACTACAGATACAAGCATGGCAATAAGCACTCGAATGAATAAAGACATGGAGAATGTAGATTGAGTAGTCAAACACTCAACCTTTTGATTTTTGAATGTACAGAGTAATAAAAAAGTATCAGGTGCTCATGCTTCGCGACGGGTTAAAAAAAAGTATCTGGTG
>BQNB010189876.1:0-11832 GCA_026074375.1 Tanacetum coccineum | reverse complement strand
TCATTATCGTTATCGTTATCGTTACCATCATTGTTATTGTCATCGTTATCATCATCGTTATCGTCATCGTTATCGCGATCGTTATAGCGATCGTTATCGCGATCGTTATCGCGATCGTTATCACGATCGTTATCGTGATTGTGAACGCGATCGGGATCGCGATCGCTATCGCGATCGTTATCGCTATCGTTATCGCTATCATTATCGCTATCGTTATCGCTATCGTTATCGCGATCGTTATCGGTATCGTTATCGCGATCGTTATCGGTATCGTTTTCGCGATAGTTATCGCGATCGTTATCGTTATCGATCGTTATCGTTATCGTTATCGTTATCGTTATCGTTATCATTATCGTCATCGTTATCGTCATCGTTATCGCGATCGTTATCGCGATCGTTATCGCGATCGTGATCGCGATCGTTATCGCGATCGTATGGCGATCGGTATGGCGATCGCTATCGCTATCGCTATCTCGATCGGTATGGCGATCGCTATCGCTATCTCGATCGGTATGGCGATCGCTATCGCGATCGTTATCGCAATCGCTATCGCGATCGGTATCGCGATCGCTATCGGTATCGGTATCGTGATCGCTATCGCTATCGCTATATCGCGATCATTATCAGTATCGCTATATCGCGATCATTATCGTTATCGTTATCGTTATCGGTATCGTTATCGTTATCGTTATCGTTATCGTTATCGTTATCGTTATCGTTATCGTTATCGTTATTTCGGTTATTTCGTTTGGATATGTCTGTCCTTTAAGAATTTATGTACCTTAAGTCATGTTGACTTATTTTCCTTTGGTTATTTATTTGAGACTTCCGCTGTTTATGCTTGTGTTATGATTATGTATGCCTTTGATGTCACACCATATTTGTAATACTTCTACCCTTTTGGGTCAGGGCGTTACAGTTATCGTTATCGTTATCGTTATCGTTACCGTTATTATTATCGTCATCGTTATCATCATCTTTATCGGCATCGTTATCGCGATCGTTATAGCGATCGTTATCGCGATCGTTATCGCGATCGTTATCGCGATCGTTATCCCGATCGTGATCGGGATCGGGATCGCGATCGTTATCGCGATCGTTATCGCTATCGTTATCGCTATCGTTATCGCTATCGTTATCGCTATCGGTATCGTTATCGCGATCGTTATCGTTATCGATCGTTATCGTTATTGTTATAGTTATCGTTATCGTGATCATTATCGTTATCGTTATCGCGATCGTTATCGTTATCGTAATTGTTATCGTTATCGTTTTAGTTATCGTCATCGTTATCGCTATAGCGATCGCGAT
Organism: Tanacetum coccineum; assembly: GCA_026074375.1. Taxonomy (NCBI): domain Eukaryota; kingdom Viridiplantae; phylum Streptophyta; class Magnoliopsida; order Asterales; family Asteraceae; genus Tanacetum; species Tanacetum coccineum. The sequence goes on along the minus strand of BQNB010189876.1, from coordinate 10,521 downwards.
CACGGTCGATATCGCGATCGCGATCGTTATCGATATCGCGATCAGGGTCGCGATCTTTATCGTTATCGCGATCGTTATCGCTATCGTTATCGGTATCGTTATCACGATCGTTATCGGTATCGTTATTGCGATCATTATCGCTATCGTTATCGCGTTCGTTATCGCGATCGTTATCGCGATCGTTATCGCGATCGTTATCGCGATCGTTATCGTCATCGTTATCGTTATCGTTATATCGTTATCGTTATCGTTATCGTTATCATTATCGTTATCGTTATCGCGATTGTGATCACGATCGTTATCGTGATCGTTATCACGATCGTTATCGCTATCGTTATTGGTATCGCTATATCGCGATCATTATCGCGATCGTTATTGCGATAGTTATCGTTATCGTTATTGTTATTGTTATCGCTATCGTTATCGCTATATCGCGATCGTTATCGCGATCGTTATCGCGATCGTTATCGTCATCGTTATCGTTATCGTTATATCGTTATCGTTATCGTTATCGTTATCATTATCCCTTGATCGTTATCGTTATCGCGATTGTGATCACGATCATTATCGTGATCGTTATCACGATCGTTATCGCTATCGTTATTGGTTTCGCTATATCGCGATCATTATCGTTATCGTTATTGTTATTGTTATCGCTATCGTTATCGCTATATCGCGATCGTTATTGCGATCGTTATCGCGATCATTATCGCGATCGTTATCGTTATCGTTATCGTTATCGTTATCGTTATCGTTATCGTTATCGTTATCATTATCGGTATCGTTATCGTTATTGCTATCGTTATCGTTATTGTTATTGTTATCGTTATTGCTATCATTATCGCTATCGTTATCGCGATCGTTATCGCGATCGGTATCACGATCGTTATCGTGATCGTTATCATTATCACTATCGTTATCGTGACCGTGATCGTTATCCTTATGGTTATCGTTATCGTTATCATTATCGTTTTTGTTATCGTTATCGTTATCGTTATCGTTCTTGTCATCGTTATCGTCATCGTTATCGTCATCGTTATCATCATCATTATCGCGATCGTTATCGCGATTGTTATCACGATCGTGATCGCGATCGTTATCGCGATCGTGATCACGATCGTTATTGCGATCGTTATCACGATCGCGATCGTGATCGTTATCGTGATCGTTATCGCTATCGTTATCGGTATCGTTATCGGGATCGTTATCGGTATCGATATCGCGATCGTTATCAGTATCGTTATATCGTTATCGTTATCGCGATCGTTATCGTTATCGTTATCGTTATATCGTTATATCGTTATCATTATCGCTTGATCGTTATCGTTATCGCGATTGTGATCTTGATCATTATCGTGATCATTATCGTTATCGTTATCATTATCGCTATCATTATCGTGATCGTTATCGATCATTATCATTATCGTTATCGTTATCGTTATCGTTATCGTTATCCTTATCGTTATCGTTATTGTCATCGTTATCGTCATTGTTATCGTCATCGTTATCGTCATCGTTATCGCGATCGTTATCGCGATCGTGACCGCGATTGTGATCGCGATCGTTATCGCGATCGTGATCCCGATCGTTATCGCGATCGTTATCGCTATCGTTATCGGTATCGTTATCGGGATCGTTATCGGTATCGATATCGCGATCGTTATCGGTATCGTTATCGCGATCGTTATCGCGATCGTTATCGTTATCGTTATATCGTTATCATGATCGTTATCGTTATTGCTTAATCGTTATCGTTATCGCGATTGTGATCGCGATCGTTATTGTGATCGTTATCGTTATAGTTATCGGTATCGGTATCAGTATCGGTATCGTTATCGTTATCGTTATCGTTATCGTTATCTTTATCGCGATTGTTATCGCGATCGGTATCGCGATCGTTATCGTGATCGTTATCATTATCGCTATCGTTATCGTTATCGTGATCGTTATCGTTATCGTTATCGTTATCATTATCGTTATCGTTATCGTTATCGTTATCGTTATAACACCCTGTGTTTTCAAGTCATTGACGACATCAATAAATTCACAATGTACCTTTTTGAATTGTACGTGTTTGCTTATCACGATCGTTATCGCGATTGTGAACGCGATCGGGATCGCGATCGTTATCGCGATCGCTATCGCGATCGTTATCACTATCGTTATCGCTATCATTATCGCTATCGTTATCGGTATCGTTATCGCGATCGTTATCGGTATCGGTTATCGCGATCGTATCGGTATCGTTTTCGCGTTCGTTATCGCGATCGTTGTCGTTATCGATCGTTGTATCGTTATCGTTATGGTTATTGTTAATGGTTTCGTTATCGTTATCATTATAGTTTCGTTATCTTTAATCGGATCGTTATCGTTTATCGTTATTGTCTATATCGTTATCCGTTATCGTCTATCATTATCGTATCGTTTTCAGTTATTCGCTATCGTTATTGCGATCGTTATCGCGATCGTCATCGTGATCGTTATCGTGATCGTTATCATTATCGCTATCGTTATCGTGATCGTTATCGATCGTTATCGTTATCGTTATCGTTATAGTTATCGTTATCGTTATCGTTATCGTTATCGTTATCGTTATCGTTATCGTTTTCGTTATCGTTTTCGTTATCGTTATCGTTATCGTTATCGTTATCGTTATCGTCATCGTTATCGTCATCGTTATCGTCATCGTTATCGTTATCGTTATCGTTATCGTTATCGTTATCGTTATCGTTATCGTTATCGTTATCGCGATCGTTATCGCGATCGTTATCGTGATCGTTATCGTTATCGTTATCGCGATCGTTATCGCTATCGCTTTTGTTATCGGTATTGTTATCGCGATCGATATCGGTATCGTTATCGCGATCGTTATCGCTATCGTTATCGCTATCGTTATCGCGATCGTTATCGCGATCGGTATCGCGATCGTTATCGTGATCGTTATCGTGATCGTTATCATTATCGCTATCGTTATCGTGATCGTTATCTATCGTTATCATTATCGTTATCGTTATCGTTATCGTAATCGTTATCTTTTTCGTTATCGTTATCGTCATCGTTATCGTCATTGTTATCGTCATCGTTATCGTCATCCTTATCGTCATTGTTATCGCGATCGTTATCGCGACCGTTATCGCGATCGTTATCGCGATCGTGATCGCAATCGTTATCGCGAAAGTTATTGCGATCGTTATCGCGACCGTTATCGCGATCGTTATCGCTATCGTTATCGGTATCGTTATCGCGTTCGTTATCGGTATCGTTATCGCGATCGTTATCGCTATCGTTATCGCGTTTGTTATCGCGATCGTTATAGCGATCGTTATCGCGATCGTTATCGGGATCGTTATCGTTATCGTTATTTCGTTATCGTTATCGTTATCGTTATCGTTATCGTTTGATCGTTATCGTTATCACGATTGTGATCGCAATCTATATCATGATCGTTATCGCGCTCGTTATCGGTATCGCTATGTCGCGATCGTTATCGCAATCGTTATCGCAATCGTTATTGTAATTGTTATCGCAATCATTATCGCGATCGGTATCGCAATCGTTATCATGATCGTTATCATTATCGTTATCGTTATCGTGATCGTTATCGATCGTTATCGTTATCGTTTTCGTTATAGTTATCGTTATCGCTATCGCTATCGCTATCTCGATCGGGGTCGCGATCAGTATGGCGATCGGGGTCGCGATCGGTGTCTCGATCGGTGTCACGATCGTTATCGCGATCGCTATCGCGATCGGTATCGCGATCGCTATCGCGATTGTTATCGCGATCGCTATCGCGATCGGTATCTCGATCGCTGTCACGATCGGTATCGCGATCGGTATCGCGATCGCTAACGGGATCGGTATCGTGATCGCTATCGCTATAGCTATATCGCGATCATTATCGATATCGCTATATCGCGATCGTTATCGCTATCGCGACCGCGATCGTTATTGCGATCGTTATCGTTATCGTTATTGCGATAGTTATCGTTATCGTTATCGTTATCGTGATCGTTATCGCTATCGTTATCGGTATCGTGATCGTTATCGCTATCGTTATCGGTATCGTTATTGGGATCGTTATCGGTATCGATATCGCGATCGTTATCGGTATCGTTATCGCGATCGTTATCGCGATCGTTATCGTTATCGTTATCGTTATATCGTTATCTTTACCGTCATTGTTATCGTCATCGTTATCGGTATCGTTATCGCGATCGTTATCGCGATCGTTATCGCGATCGTTATCGCGATCGTTATCGTTATCGTTATCGATCGTTATCATTATCGTTATGGTTATCGTTATCGTTATCGTTATCATTATCATTATCGTTATCATTATCGCGATCGTTATCGTTATCGTTATTGTTATCGTCATCGTTATCGCTATCGCGATCATTATCGCTATCGTTATCGGTATCGTAATTGGGATCGTTATCGGTATCGATATCGCGATCATTATCGGTATCGTTATCGCGATCGTTATCGCGATCGTTATCGCGATCGTTATCGTTATATTGTTATCGTTATCATGATAGTTATCGTTATCGTTATCATTATCGATTGATCGTTATCGTTATCGCGATCGTTATAGTTATCATTATTGTTATCGTGATCGTTATCGTTATCGTTATCGTTATCGCTTGATCATTATCGTTATCGCGATCATTATCGCGATTATTATCGTGATCATTTTCGCTATCGTTATTGTGATCGTTATCATTATCGCTATCGTTATCGTGATCGTTATCATTATCGTTATCGTTATCATTATCGTTATCATTATCGTTATCGTTATCATTACCGTTATTGTTATCGTCATCGTTATCATCATCGTTATCGGCATCGTTATCGCGACCGTTATAGCGATCGTTATAGCGATCGTTATCGCGATCGTTATTGCGATAGTTATCGCGATCGTGATCGGGATCGGGATCGCGATCGTTCACGATCGCTATCGTGATCATTATCGCTATCGTTATCGATCGTTATCGTTATCGTTATCGATCGTTATTGTTATCGTTATAGTCATCGTTATCGTTATCGTTATCGTTATCATTATCGTTATCGTTATCACGATCGTTATTGTTATCGTTATCGTTATCGTTATCGTTATCGTTATCGCTATCGCGATCGCGATCACGGTCGGTATCGCGATCGTGATAGATATCGCGATCGGGGTCGCGATCTTTATCGGTATCGTTATCGCGATCGTTATCGGTATCGTTATCGCGATCGTTATCGCTATCATTATCGCGATCGTTATAGCGTTCGTTATCGCGATCGTTATTGTCATCGTTATCGTTATCGTTATATCGTTATCGTTATCGTTATCGTTATCGTTATCGCTTGATCTCTATCGTTATCGCGATTGTGATCGCGATCGTTATCGTGATCGTTATCACGATCGTTATAGCTATCTTTATTGGTATCGCTATATCGCGATCATTATCGCGATCGTTATTGCGATAGTTATCGTTATCGTTATCGTTATCTTTATCGCTATCGTTATCGCTATATCGTGATCGTTTTCGCGATCGTTATCGCGATCATTATCGCGATCGTTATCGTTATCGTTATCGTTATCGTTATCGTTATTGCTATCGTTATCGTTATCGTTATCGTTATAGTTATCGTTATCGTTATCGTTATCGTTATCGTTATTGCTATCGTTATCGCTATCGTTATCGTGATCGTTATCGCGATCGGTATCGCGATCGTTATCGTGATCGTTATCGTGATCGTTATCATTATCATTATCTTTATCGTGATCGTTATCGATCGTTATCGTTATCGTTATGGTTATCGTTATCATTATCATTATCGTTTTTGTTTCGTTATCGTTATTGTTATCGTTATCGTTATTGTCATCGTTATTGTCATCGTTATCGTTTCGTTATCGTTTCGTTATCGTTATTGTTATTGTCATCGTTATCGTCATCGTTATCGTGATCGTTATCGCTATCGTTATCGGTATCGTTATTGGGATCGTTATCGGTATCAATATCGCGATAGTTATCAGTATCATTATATCGTTATCGTTATCGCTTGATCGTTATCGTTATATCGTTATCGTTATCGCTTGATCGTTATCGTTATCGCGATTGTGATCGCAATCGTTATCGTGATCGTTATCGTGATCGTTATCATTATCGTTATCGTTATCGTGATCGTTATCGATCGTTATCGTTATCGTTATGGTTATCGTTATCATTATCGTTTTCGTTTTCGTTATCGTTATCGTTATTGTCATCGTTATCATCATCGTTATCGTCATCGTTATCGTCATCGTTATCACGATCGTTATCGCGATCGTGATCGCGATTGTGATCGCGATCGTTATCGGTATCGTTATATCGTTATCATGATCGTTATCGTTATCGCTTAATCGTTATTGTTATCGCGATTGTGATCGCGATCGTTATCGTTATAGTTATCGGTATCGGTATCGGTATCGGTATCGGTATCGGTATCGTTATCGTTATCGTTATCGTTGTCGTTATCGTTATCGTTATCGTTATCGTTATCGTTATCGCGATCGTTATCGCGATCGGTATCGCGATCGTTATCGTGATCGTCATCGTGATCGTTATCATTATCGCTATCGTTATCGTTATCGTTATCGTTATCGTTATCGTTATCGTTATCGTTATCGTTATCGTTATCGTTATCGTGATCGTTATCGTTATCGTTATCGTTATCGTTATCGTGATCGTTATCGTTATCGTTATCATTATCGCCATCGCTATCGTTATCGCGATCGTTATCGCGATCGGTATCACGATCGTTATCGTGATCGTTATCATTATCGCTATCGTTATCGTGATCGTTATCGTTATCGATATCGTTATCGTTATCGTTATCGTTATCGTTATCGTTATCGTTATCGTTATCGTTATCGTTATCGTTATCGTTATCGTTATCGTTATCGTTATCGTTATCGTTATCGTGATCACGATCGTTATCATGATCGTTATCGCGATCGTTATCGTGATCGATATTGGTATCGTTATCGCGATCGTTATCGTTATCGTTATCGTTATCATTATCGTTATCGTTATCGTGATCGTTATCGTTATCGTTATAGTTATCGTGATCGTTATCGTTATCATTATCGCCATCGCCATCGCCATCGCTATCGTTATCGCGATCGGTATCACGATCGTTATCGTGATCGTTATCATTATCGCCATCGTTATCGTGATCGTTATCGATCGTTATCGTTATCGTTATCGTTATCGTTATTGTTATCGTCATCGTTATCGTTTTCGTTATCGTTATCGTTATCGTTATCGTTATCGTTATTGTGATAGCGATCGTTATCATGATCGTTATCGCGATCGTTATCGTGATCGTTATCGCGATCGTCAATGCTATCGCTTTCGTTATCGGTATCGTTATCGCGATCGATATCGGTATCGTTATCGCGATCGTTATCGTGATCGTTATCATTATCGCTATCGTTATCGTGATCGTTATCTATCGTTATCGTTATCGTTATCGTTATCATTATCGTTATCGTTATCGTTATCGTTTTCGTTATCGTTATCGTTATCGTCATCGTTATCGTCATCCTTATCGCGATCGTTATCGCGATCGTTATCGTGATCGTTATCGCTATCGTTATCGCTATCGTTATCAGTATCGATATCGCGTTCGTTATCGGTATCGTTATCGCGATCATTATCGCTATCGTTATCGCGTTTGTTATCGCGATCGTTATAGCTATCGTTATCGCGATCGTTATCGGGATCGTTATCGTTATCGTTATCGTTATTGTTATCGTTATCGTTATCGTTATCGTTATCGTTTGATCGTTATCGTTATCACGATTGTGATCGCGATCTATATCGTTATCGTTATCGTTTGATCGTTATCGTTTTATCATTATCGTTTGATCATTATCGTTTGATCATTATCGGTATCGCAATCATTATCGTGATCGCTATCATTATCGTTATTGTTATCGTGATCGTTATCGATCGTTATCGTTATCGTTATCGTGATCGTTATCGATCGTTCATCGGTTATCGTACATCGTTATCGTTATCGGTATACGTTTTCGTTTAGTTTATCGTTTCGTTATCGTTATCGTCTCGTCACGTTATCGTTTTTCGTTATCGTTATCGTGAATCAGTATCGTTTGTTCATTATCCGGTTCGCAATCATTATCGTGATCGCTATGTGTCGCTATATCGTGATCGTTATCGTAATCGTTATCGCAATCGTTATCTCGATCGGTATCGCAATCGTTATCGTGATCGTTATCATGATTGTTATTGTTATCGTGATCGTTATCGATCGTTATCGTTATCGTTATGGTTATCGTTATCGTTATCACGATCGTTATCGTTATCGTTTTCGTTATTGTTATCGTTATCGCTATCGCTATCTCGATCTGGGTCACGATCGGTATCGCGATCGGGGTCGCGATCGGTGTCTCGATAGTTGTCACGATCGTTATCGCGATCGCTATCGCGATATGTATCGCGATCGGTATCGCGATCGGTATCGCGATGGCTATCGGGATCGGTATCGTGATCGCTATCGCTATCGCTATATCGCGATCATTATCGATATCGCTATATCGCGATCATTATCGCTATCGCGACCGCGATCGTTATTGCGATCGTTATCGTTATCGTTATCGTTATCGGTATCGTTATCGTTATCATTATCGTAATCGTTATCGTTATCGTTATCGCAATCGGTATCGCGATCGTTATCATGATCGTTATCGTGATCGTTATCATTATTGCTATCGTTATCGTTATCGTTATCGTTATCGTTATCGTTACCGTCATCGTTATCGTCATCGTTATTGGCATCGTTATCGCGATCGTTATAGCGGTCGTTATCGCGATCATTATCGCGATTGTTATCGCGATCGTTATCGCGATCGTTATCGCGATCGTGATCGCGATCGGGATCGCGAACGGGATCGCGATCGTTATCGCGATCGTTATTGCGATCGTTATCGCTATCGTTATCGCTATCGTTATCGCTATCGTTATCGGTATCGTTATCGCGATCGTTATCGGTATCGTTATCGCGATCGTTATCGGTATCGTTATCGCGATCATTATCACGATCGTTATCGTTATCGTGATCGTTATCGTTATCGTTATCATTATCGTTATGGTTATCGTTATCGTTATCGTTATCATTATCATTATCGTTATCATTATCGCGATCGTTATAGCGATCGTTATTGTTATCGTTATCGTTATCGTTATCGCGATCGATATCGTTATCGCGATCGTTATTGTTATCGTTCTCATTATCGGTATGTATCGCGATCACGATCGCGATCGATATCGGTATCGTAATTGGTATCGTAATTGGGATCGTTATCGGTATCGATATCGCGATTATTATCGGTATCGTTATCGTGATCATTATCGCGATCATTATCATGATCGTTATCGTTATCGTTATCGTTATATTGTTATCGTTATCATGATCGTTATCGTTATCGTTATCATTATCGATTGATCGTTATCGTTATCGCGATTTTGATCACGATCGTTATCGCGATCGTTATCGTTATCGTTATCGTTATTGTTATCGTTATCGTGATCGTTATCGTTATCGTTATCGCTTGATCATTATCGTTATCGCGATCATTATCGCGATCGTTATCGTGATCGTTTTCGCTATCGTTATCGTGATCGTTATCGTGATCGTTATCATTATCGCTATCGTTATCGTGATCATTATCCCTATCGTTATAGTTATCGTTATCGTTATCATTATCGTTATCGTTATCATTACCGTCATTGTTATCGTCATCGTTATCATCATCGTTATGGGCATCGTTATCGCGATCGTTATAGCGATCGTTATCGCGATCGTTATCGCGATCTTGATTGGGATCAGAATCGCGATCGTTATCGTGATCGTTATCGCTATCGTTATCGCTATCATTATCGGTATCGTTATCGCGATCATTATCGTTATCGTTATCAATCATTATCGTTATAGTTATCGTTATCGTTATCGTTATCGTTATCATTATCGTTATCGTTATCGTTATCGCGATCGTTATCGTTATCGTTATTGTTATCGTTATCGTTATCGTTATCGTCGTCGTTATCGCTATCGCGATCGCGATCACGGTCGGTATCGCGATCGCGATCGATATCGCAATCGGGGTCGGGATCTTTATCATTATCGCGATCGTTATCGCTATCGTTATCGGTATCGTTATCACGATCGTTATCGGTATCGTTATCGCGATCGTTATCGCTATCATTATCGCGATCGTTATAGCGTTCGTTATCTCGATCGTTATCACGATCGTTATCGTGATCGTTATTGTCATCGTTATCATTATCGTTATATTGTTATCGTTATCGTTATCGCTTGATCATTATCATTATCGCGATTGTGATCGCGATCGTTATCGTGATCGTTATCGCGATCGTTATCGTTATCGTTATTGGTATCGTTATATCGCGATCATTATCGCGATCGTTATTGCGATAGTTATCGTTATCGTTATCGTTATCGTTATCGTTA
>BQNB010189875.1:0-11832 GCA_026074375.1 Tanacetum coccineum | reverse complement strand
AATGAGTGATTGAAACCCTTAATCGAAGTATTTATGAAAATACCCTCAACAGCATTAACGTTCACCATCAGTTGTAAGTTATGCCTAACAACATTAACTTTCAACTACCAGTAGTAAGTAACCCAGTAGTACTAACTCAATAGTAGATTAAGCCTGGCAGCATTAACTTACAACCAGCAGTAGTAAGTTATGCCTAGCAGCATTAACTTTAAATTACCAGCATTAACTCTAATTCCTTTCTAATCAGCATTTCCATCATCAAATTAATATTTTAACTTCTAAATTCTCTCTGTCTGTTTTTGATTTCTCTCAATTCTTTTAGCTCACAATTCTCTCTGTTTTTCTTATTTCTCTCAATTCTTTTAGCTCACAATTCTCCCTGTCTGTTTTTGTTTCACACATATCTCTTTCTATTTTTTATCTTACTATTTCTCTCAATTCTTTTTCTTACCAATTCACTCTATATGTTTTTATTTTCACACATCTCTCTTTCTGTTTTTATTCTCACTTATTCTCTTAATTCTCACAGTATTAATTATACTTAACAATATTAAGTATAACTAACAGTATTAACTTAGCAGTATTAAGTATAACTAGCAGCACTAATTATACTTAACAGCAGAAACTTGAAGTTACAACACTAACTTAAATTTCCATCCTTAGCAGATTTTGCATTCCATTCCAATTATTATTTGTGTATAATACGCTGCATATTAACATAATTAACCTCCCCTCAATCAATACTTTGGAGGTTAAGCATTCCTATACTTGCAATCAGATATTGAAATCTACTAACATCAAATGCTTTTGTGAGCAAATTTGCAACATTCTGATCCATGTGAATCTTGATCATCTAGATAAGCTTCTTTTCATTGGAATCTCTAATAAAGTGATGCCTAATCTCAATGTGCTTTGTCTTTGAGTGAAAAACAGGGTTCTTAACTATGCAGATAGTACTTTCATTATCAATATGAATCTTAGTCTGCATAAAGTTATATCCATAATCCAGCAATTAATTTTAATTCTAAAGCACCTGTCTACAGCAATTGGAAGCAACTATATACTCAGCTTCAGTTGTGGAATTAGCAACCACAGTCTGCTTCTTGCAATGCCATAAGAAACAAATAAGTACACAAGGTTCATACCAAAGCCCTCTGGGAGCTTGATGCAATCCATAAAGTGCCTTTTCTACTTGTATACTCTGTCAGGAAGTTTTGGATCTTCAAATCCTGGTGGTATGATAACCATAGACTTCCTCTTCATCTTTCCAAAAAAAAAGCACTCTCTTACACCATCTGTCCTACCACAAAGTCCTTTAAAAGTAGGCCAAGGCTAAGAATAGGCCTAATTGCTTCAATTCTGGCAACTAGGGGCAAAAACTTTAATCATAGTCAAACCATTCTTCTTAGTGTGTACCCATGAGCAACCAATCTTGCTTTGTATCTTGATCACAATACCTCATTCATCCTTTTTGTTCCTGTAAAACCTCATATTTAGTGCTTATGGCCTTTCCTCCAGTTGGTAAAATCCACCAGGGTCCAAACCTTTTGTAATTTGAATTGTAGAAGCTCATCCTGCATAGCTTCATCTAACTTGATCCTTCATTCTATGGAATACCTTCTGGGATCTTCTTGGATAAAAAGCAGAGCAAAAAAAAAAAAACAAATTTGGAAAGTCTTTTTTATGGTTTATTCTTTTGCTGAACTGAACTAAACAAAACATGTTCTTATTAAATTCATTGTCATTCTTCTTGTATTGAGTGCTGAAGTCAAGTCTCAATAATTTGGTCAAGATGATCTTTGTGTATTCTTATAGTTGGAATAGGATTGACAGGCATAAATGCATCTAAATTGTTTATGCCAGCCTCTGCACCATCATCTTCATCATCATCTGAACAAATAATATCTTCCAATTCAGGCATATTTTGATCATTTGGAAGTTCAATGCTTGATTTTGGATCAACAACATTAACTGTGACAATCCGTCAATTTCAGGTCGTTATTTTATTCTCGAGTATTAATTATAATTTTCATTTTTATGTTGAGATATGAACTCACGACTAACCGGGAAGAAATTAGGGCTTACACTTGTAATTTAAGTAACGTTTATGAAGAACCGGCGAATCCTACGTTAAGCATCGACGTTTATATTTTCAAAATGCCGTAGAAATATTTTTATTACATTCGTTTTTATTTTTCGTATCTCGTACTATTTTTACTTTTTACGAAAAACGACTACAAACCGTACCTTTTTAAATATCGGACTTTGAAAATACCCGTATTTATAAATTTTGGGGCAAGTAATAAACTCACCCCACTAATCTCACCATGCAAAGGGTGACAAAACCAAAGTGGGGAGGTGTCCACTTTGTGTTTAGTCTTGCACCAAATGTGCACACTTGGCATACTTGCTTTAAACACATATAAGGCCACTTTGACCAAGAGATACACACACAATTCATTATATCAACCAAAAATTCTGCATTTTTGCTCTCCCTCCTCCAGTCCCCTTGACGTCACCAACACACCACAAACATCCATTCTTATAAATTTTTAAAGATCAAAGATTAAGCACACTAGTAAATATGACTACCTAGTGTAATCCTTGCATTTTTGAGGTGATTTAAAGAGGTTTTAAAGAAGGTTTTTATACAAGTTGGGGCTGAAGTTAAACAAGTTTTTATCAAGTTTTTGGGTAATGAAAATGGTGATCTAAAATAATTTGGGTGAAGATCAAAGTTGGAGTAGAATGGTTATATTGTTTTTTTTGTGATCAATTGATCATTCTCATCATTTACTTTTGGAAAAACTCTCTTGTTGTTCATTATTAATGTATTATTTTGATTTCCATAATTGTATATGTAAATGTATTGATATATGAATGATCAAGAGGTGGAAAGGTTTCATGCATGCATAAGAACTAGACAAAAAAATCGCTTACTCAACTTTTAAAACTAGCTAGCATCACTAAAAATTATGGATGATGTTTAACAGTATGTTCTGGCTTTGAGTAACTTTAAATTGATTTGAATGCTCCTAAGTTTTAGACAAATGTTCTTGTGATCATGTAGCAAAATTATGGGGGGAGGGGGGGGGGGGTGGGGAGGGGGGGGGGGGGTGGGAAAGGGGATCCCATTGATTGTAAAATTGAGCAAGTTATGGACCAAACACTAAAACTAGTTGAATTCGACCTTGCTATACATATACACAAAAAAGTCCATACATACGTACTGAGTTTGTAAAAAGACTAAAACCAATAAGACCTAGATAAAATCATTTAGGTTCTGGACCAATTTTATGGTCCACCAATTCATTATGGTTTGTAAATGGCATCAAAAATGATGAAAGTGAGATTTTAGTCCGAATTTGTAACTTGACCTTTATGTAAGAAAGTAACTCCTACGAATATGTATGACTAAAAGGATGTAACTAAAAATGAGTAAAATTTGTAAAGTGAACATTAATATTACGCCAAGCATATAAATATATAAATTATACCATTTACGGTTTATAAATTATGACAGTTTCGTAAACAATAAAAAGTAGAACACATAGACTACTACCCGAACACTATACTATGTAAAGCGATTTTTGTAACTAAAACCCGAGGTGGTAGGACCCACTTCTTGGGAGTTTTTAAAAGTTAACTTACTGATAATAAACATGTCCCGACCTCGAGAACCCAAAAATTTATAATAAGACTCATTTACAAGCTTGAATGGGCCAGAAAGGCCCAATTGGGCACTAGCCCAATGTATTAAAATAAACATATTGGACTTGGCTTTAAGCCCAACCCACTTGGGCTTAATTAATGAGCTAAGACCTAGTCTTGGGTTAATAATATCAACCTAATAACTTAATGGGCTTGCTTAATGGGGCCTATTGGGCTTTTTTTGATCTAAAATTAGCCAATACTAGAAAATGGCTAATAAAAACAAGTATAAAAACCTAGAAAACTCTAATTGTGAAATAAAGTAAGTTGCAAGGAGCATGATCATCATATAAACTACATGTTATGAAGCATATACTTAATTAATTTATGATTTTCGTTATTTTTATCGACAGAAAACCTAAGACCCGTTACAATATGTATAGGTCATGGTGATTGACGCGCCTACTTCCGAAGTTTTTATTCATCGATATTCTCCATCCGACATCACATAGTGAGTTCATAGCCTTGCATATTTAACACTTTAATTGTTTTAAAAATCCGCGAGGGAGAATTAACAACATGCTGGTTTTTAAAATAGAACACAAGGGAGATTGTATCTATTACCTTATATTATATGTTAAGATTAAATCGCTAGATAAAAGACCCGCGGAAATCATGAATTGTTAATTGCCAGGTAATGGCATACGCTTATACATGGAATAGTACTATTTGGAGGTTGCCACCTCCAATCCGTGACGACTAGCTATCGTCTCGTGTCGGGAAAATGACACTACGGATGCGTTGTATAGAGAATAATATGCACTCATAGTGAGGGTGTATAGTGGGCATTTTGTATTGATATGGTAACGTTCGATTCATGAGGCTTATAATAATCCCCCTATAACGTTGTCTGATCCACATCGTTATATCCTGAAAATTTTGAGAAATGATACTTGTGTTCGGAGATTAGATGTTGGGAACCCCAACATATTTTTATGGTTTTTATATATAAACTCTATGGATTCACTCAACATTATTGTTGACGATTTATCATTGTTTTTAAACTCAGTCCCTTGAAGGTAATTCGGCGATGGAGATTTTAGTTGTCGCTTATGGGAACCTAAATGTTTTAAAGGCCCATTAAATAAAAGGCATTCGAAATAGATTTGCAAAAAATTAGTGATAATTTATGGAAACAATTTGGACCTATGATGTAAACTTTTATTTCGAATGAATGTATTTAAAAACGTCTCTTTTCGAGTCGTTTTCTATGCTTGAGTTGTTATATTATGACGTAGCACCCCAAATGACCCTTCCGCTGAGACGTATAAAAATGGGGGTGTTACAGATTGGTATCAAGAGCTTAAGTTATAAAATCAAAGATTTTCAAAAAGAAAAATGACGAATTTTTTTTTGAAATCTTTGACTAAAACGGTGCAATAGACATCTCCGAATTAACCTACGGACATGAATGAAGAAGGATTTATTTATCATAAATATATGGAAATATATATATATGTTGTAATATGAGATTTTCACTATTTTGAACAATAAATGTTTGATTATGTTGATTATTTTTAATACTAATACGATGATATTTATACGACATGGATTGTCATTAAGGAACCCGAACCCTCTGTTAATGACCGAACGAAGCTATTTCCTGAAGAAAACCCAGTTATCTTATCCGAACCAGTTGTGGATAGTACATGATCCTAACGAAATGGTTGACATTTCGAAGACGTTGATTTAGTTGATTAGGATGGTGATGATGAAAAAACCCGTATGAAACCCCGAAGAAGCACCATAACCGAATAATGTGCTTGTGAAATCGATTGCTACGCCCCACCTGTTGACCCCACATTCACCATGTTAGATTGGTTGGTTAGAGGAGAATGATGGTGTAAATGAAGGTGTTAATAATGAGGATATAAAAGACGAAGATGTTGAGCATACTTTGGGTAATGTTTTAGAGATGTTGAAGGTGTTGGAGAGTGGGGAGAATGCCACATTGAAGAAAAGATTGACTGAGACTGAGACTAAGTTGGCGTGGGTATCGTATGAGTGTAGATAATTGCTGCGGGGAGGATGCATCGTCACGAGTTGTGAACAAGAGGTTATTATGGATATGGTCCATTTGGGGTTGTTCCTAAGCCACCATCCGATGATGAAGGTACTGAGCGTCCGAGAAAGAAATCGAAGAAATCTTCTTTTGATGGGGCAAGGTATTTCTTCCGTAGCCCTCGAGGAACCACCTCGTGACTCTTAGTAGATAGTTTACCATTTTATGTATCTTTTTGTAAATCACTACCTAAACTGAGATATCAGTTAGTAAACTAGTCCATGGAGTTGTATAACATTAATGTGACAAGTAATATGTCACGATACCACTTATGACTCGTAGTGATTAATGTAATGACTATCTTTTGATATTCTAAATTCTAACGTGTGTCGTTGGATTATGATCTTTTTCTTGTATCTTTTAACTGATCCATTGATTGATGCAAACATAGTAATGAATACTCATTATGATTGGAATTGTGTTCTAAACTACTTCTCCTCGTATTCCAATTCGACCATCGAAATCATGATCTCATGATGAATTTGGCTAAACCATTTCCTATCAATTGTAATCATTTCACTCATTCATTTTGTGAAACCACTCTTTACTATGCACACGTCAACCACTTATTGTTTAATAAGTTAAAAAAAATCACACCTTATAAAAAATAAATTGTCAACATTTATGAGTTATTTTATAATTGGAATTATAAATAGTAGCTATCACCATAAAATTAATTATTAAACATCCTTGTAAATTAAAAATCTTTCATACTATGAACGGTTATTTGTAAAATCATTTATGATTTCTATCATAAATTAAGCTTGATTTATACCTTAAATATGATGACATTAGTTTGACGAACTGAGCATTGCATTGCTATTCCTGAATTATACATAGTCGTGCACCTACGTATAATTTAGAAGGGGCCATGCAAGGTTGAATAGTAGTCACCGTAAGATTTTGATAAAGATCAATTTTTAACCGTAATTCCGAAAAGAAAAAAAATTGGCTTGCAAGTATTACAAGTTAGGGACATCTACATATGTGCCCTTATCCTTTTCCAATCGAATTAATACATACAGTGAAGACATCTTACTTGACAATGTTATTCCTAACTCTTATTTCCATTATTTTCATCATGAAATTCTTTGGACACTTATCCAAAGTTATCGTCTACTGATACCTGACTTTGAATTTTCAGACGTTCTATCCTTTCTTTCGGACTAATCCTCCATTGAGTAACGTGGGTAAAGAACCGAGATGCATTCGGAAGTGAATACGAATTATGAAATACGGGGTTTTTATGCAGACCCTCATGGTATGCTCCTCTCTTTTGAACTCAAAATTTGCTCGTGTGAAATCACGCGTTGACTTTGTTCTCTTCAATTGGCTAACACTGTCTCTTGAATCCCTGATTCGAGAAAGGTTTTAATAGTTATTCTAGCTAAGAAGTCGAATTGGCCGATGGAGAAGTAGTAATACCATAATGTGTGAAAAAGTGTGTATACATAAATCTTTAAAACAGAAGCTTTATTCCAATCGATTTAATGGTTTATTGCACTAGGAGGATTTGATACATTATTGGGATGGATAGTTATCACGATATGCTGCCAATATTTTAGTGGTTATAAAAAGTTAGGATTCCCTTGTAAAGTGAAAGACGATTGTTATCGTAAGGTGCTATAAGATAATCCCGATGAAGAACGTTTCTTGTATTAAAGTTCACAAAGTAAACGAAAGGCGTGAGCTATTTTTAGCTCAAGTAACCGAGCAAGAACCGAAAGAGAAGCGATTAGAAGATGTCCCTGTTATCCGAGATTTCCCCGAGGTATTTCCTGAAGATTTACCTGGACTTCCGCCACCTAGGCAAGTTGAGTTCCGTATTGATCTTATCCTCGGTGCTGCACCTGTGGCCCGTGCGCCATATCGTTTAGCACCATCCGAAATGAAGGAGTTGTCCAAGCAACTGCAAGAGTTGTTGGAGAAAGGTTTTATTCGACCGAGCTCGTCACCGTGGGGAGCTCCGGTATTGTTCGTAAAGAAGAAGGATGGATCGTTCCGAATGTGCATTGATTACGCGAACTGAATAAGATGACGATCAAGAATCGATATCCATTACCGAGGATTAATGACTGTATTTGATCAACAGCAAGGATCTTAGTGTTTATTCAAATTGATTTACGGTCTGGTTCTCAGACAACTTCGCATCCGCGAGGAAGACCTTCCAATCACAGCATTTAGAACTCGTATGGACATTATGAGTTTCAAGGTAAATGCCTTTTTGGCTGACAAATGCACGCTTCAGTATTCAGGACTTGATGAATCGCGTGTGGCAAGTCGTAACTTTATAAGCTCGTGATTGTATCATCGATGACATTCTGATTTAATTCCAAAAATAAAGAAAGAACATGTAAACATTTGAAGACATCTTGAATTTCTAAGGAGCGAAAATTGTACCGCTAAATTTTCGAAATTGATTTTTAGGCTTGATACCGTGCAATTCCTTGTCCATGTTATTGATAGTAGTGGAAAGTTCATGTAGATCCTGCAAAGAACGAAGCCATTAAAATAGGCTGCACCGGCCCTACACCAACAGAAGTGTGACAATTTGATGGTTAGGCAGTTATTATCGAAGGAGTTATTAAGGAGTTCTCTAATATCCAAACCATTAACTAAACTCACTCAGAAAAATAAGCCGTATGTGTGGGGCGACGACTAAGAGGAGGCATTTTAAACATTGAAGCTGAAAATGTGTAGTGCGCCAATATTATCACTACCCGAAGGAAGCGAAGACTCTGTTGTATATTACGATGCGTCCCTTAAAGGATTTGGAGCTTGTGTTGATAGCAACCCGAGAAAAGGTGATTGTGTACAGCTTTAGACAACTTAGAAAGAATGAAGAAAACTATACGACCCATGACTTGGAATTGGGAGCGGTGGTTTTTGCTCTTCGACTATGGAGACATTATTTGTACGGCACTAAGTGTACGGTATACACCGATCACAAAAGCCTACAATATATTTTGGATCAAAAAGAGCTAAATATGAGGCAGCGTATGGAGGGATTGAACCTCTGAGTGATTACGATTGTGTTATCCGTTATCACCCAGGGAAGGCGAATGTTGTCACTGATGCGTTAAGCATGAAGGATAAAGATCCGATTCGAGTGCGTGCTTTGGTTGTGACAGTGCATAATAATTTACTCGAACAAATTTGAAATGCACAAGTTGAAGCGTGCAAGAAGGGGAATATTGGAGCCGAGAGATTTTCTTGGCAAAGGATAGCCATTCGAAGTTAGACCCGATGGTACGAAATGTCTGAAAGGACGAATATGGTTACCATTATTTGGAGGATTGAGAGGTCTAATCATGTTGGAATCTAATAAATCAAAATATTCCATTCATCCTGGGTCGGATAAAATGTACCATGATTTGAAGAAATTATACTCGTGGCTGAATATGAAAGCTGACATTGCAACATATGTCAGTAAGTGCTTGACGTGTGCTAAAGTCAAGGCTGAACACCAAAAGCCGTCAGGATTACTTTAGTAGCTGGAAATTCCTGTTTGGAAATGGGAGAGAATTACTATAGATTTCATTACAATGCTTCTAAGAACATCATCTGGATATGATTCAATTTGGGTCATTATTGACCGATTGACTAAATCTGCTCACTTTATTCCGATAAATGAGAAGTACAAAATGGATAAGCTTACTCGATTGTATTTGAAGGAGATTGTTTGTAGGCACGGGGTGCCCGTGTCGATTATTTCGGACCGAGACCCTCGTTATTGGGGACGAATTTAGATATGAGCACTGCTTACCATCCTGAAACTGATGGTCAGAGTGAAAGAACGATACAAACATTAGAAGACATGTTGCGTGCTTGCGTGATTGACTTTGGTAGTGGCTGGGATAAGCACTTACCTTTGGCTGAATTCTCATACAATAATAGTTATCACGCTAGTATTAAAGCCGCACCTTTCGAAGCTCTATACGGAAGGAAATGTAGATCGCCTGTATGTTGGAGTGAGGTTGGAGATGCCCAACTCACGGGACCAGAGATGATTCGCGAAACGACGGAGATGATTGTGCAAATCAAGAATCGATTATTAGCTGCTCGTAGTAGACAGAAAAGTTATGCGGATGTGAGACGTAAACCTTTGGAGTTCGAAGTGGGTGACAAAGTTATGCTGAAAGTATCACCGTGGAAAGGTGTTGTTCGATTTGGAAAACGTGGGAAATTAAGTCCCCGTTATATTGGACCATTCAAGATTTTATCAAGAGTAGGTCCGGTGGCATATAAACTGGAATTACCCCGAGAGCTTCAAGGAATACACAATACATTCCATGTTTCAAACTTGAAGAAATGTTTATCGGATGAAGAACTTATCATTCCACTCGACGAAGTAAGGATCGACGAGAAGTTGCATTTCATCGAAGAACCCATTGAAATCATGGATAGAGAAGTGAAACAACTTAAGCAAAGTCGGATTCCTATAGTTAATGTTCGATGGAACTCGAGTCGTGGACCGGAGTATACTTGGGAACGGGAGGACCAGATGTGGAAGAAATACCCACATCTCTTTGATTTTAATAAGAAACGGGCGACAAGATGAATTGATCTTCGAGGACGAAGATCCTTTTTTAGGGGGAAATGCTGTGACAATCCGTCAATTTCAGGTCGTTATTTTATTCTCGAGTATTAATTATAATTTTCAATTTTATGTTGAGATATGAACTCACGGCTAACCGGGAAGAAATTAGGCTTACACTTGTAAATGCGGGTATTATCAAATTCTGATATTTTAAAAGGTACCATTTGTAGTCGTCTTTCGTAAAAAGTGAAAATAGTACAAGACACGAAAAATAAAAATGAATGCAATAAAAATATTTCTACGGCATTTTGAAAATATAAACGTATGAGGCAAGTTAAACGACTCACCCTACTTATTTATCACCCATAGGGGCGGACACACCAAAGAGCTAGGTATCCCCTTGGTGTTGAATCTTAAACATGCATAAGACACTTGACAAATGTCTTGCATGTGGTACTTAAGAGATTTTTCTTTAATAAAAAAAATGAGTATCTATGTGTTTTGGTAGTCAAATTGGGTTTATATGTGAAGTTGACTAAAATGTCAAGTGTAAGTCCTTCCTGTATGATTTATCGTCGACATTTAAAATTCTTACTTGTCGTTAATTATTATTTTTGTATATTATTGCGAGAAATATTGATAAATATTATTTTCGTCAATCCGCGAGTCAACGTTTGACCGTGCGACCATTAAACGTTTTTTTTAGCTTCCTAAATAAATTATGACGCGCATCGTTGATGTATTATTTTTGTTAAATATATTTGTCGGACTTCGTCGTCAATGTTCCTTGTCTTGAGCCGGACTCGCATTTTAAAATGTACACATTTATTAAATGTTTTAAACCAAGAAAAAGATGACGGAAATAAAAATGGTCTCAAAAGTTTAATCCCGAGCCACGGTAGTTGGTTTTTATTTAAGCAAAAGTGTGGCGTGTCAAAAATATAAAAGAGAAAGGAGGGGAGGACTATTTTTGCCAAAAGCTCAAAATAGGGAAGTATATAAACATATTTCCTTCCATTTCATTTCATTTCTAACAAAACAAAAAGGTGTAAGTGTGTGTGTTCTTATGGCCGGCCACCATGACACCGGAATCCGCCGCCGGAAAAGTTTTCCGGTGACCGGAAACCGCCGTGTCGCCGGAAAACGTCACATGCACAATGACCAACTTATATTTTCCGAATCCTCTCATCATTTCCTACGTATCTATCTAATAAAATCACACATGCAATGAATATTTTTGGAGTAAAGACTAAGCTTGGATTTGAAGTCTACATCAAGTCTTGTTGTTTATTGTTGATCATTTGATCATTTTCTACACATTCCTTGTGGTAAAAATCTCATGAGTTATGCTTATTTTTTCTTTTGATTTCCAAGTGTATATGTACATGCATGATATATGATGATCAAGGATTAAAATGGGATTTGTGTGTTGATTCATAGTAAACCAACACACGTAATAATAAAATATATAATATGATGGAAAATTACCAAATTACCCTTGAGGACAAAGGTAATAAGG
>BQNB010189874.1:0-11832 GCA_026074375.1 Tanacetum coccineum | reverse complement strand
TATAAATAGAGGAGATTTCTAGCCATTTGAGATATCTCTCACACATACTTCCACAACAACTCTTAATCAATCCACACCATCTAATCACGAATCTATAAATGTGGTGATAATATCTTAAGGGTTCGGATCGATTGTAATAGATATCTTGGGTTATTGATAATAGTTTTCGGTTGGGAAAACTTGTAATCGCCATCTTTGATCGTATAACTTTGGTATTGTTTCTATTATCTTTTAATAATGAATGATTATGAATTTTATGATTTTAATATGCGTGTTACTTTTTTGATCATGGAGTAGTCGTTTTATGTTTGTTTGGACATTATGTGGTCTTTGATATGGAGCGTTTAGATATGTGTTTATTGAATTGGTTAAACATTATTTTATTTAGTATAAAGGACGAAAGGATGCTTATTGGATCATGTTTATCATTCCAAAATATATATTGGTTATAATAACTTATGAAGGTCGAAAGAATTTGTTGTTATTAATCAATATAATCGCTAGTTACACTTAAAGGCCGAAAGGATTTGTAACTCGTGATATCTTTATTCTCTAAATTCATACACACTATCCTAAACACTCTTATGTCTTAGAGATCATTGCCTAAACAAACATACTTTAATCATTTGCTTGAATCATCTCTTTATCGCTTTCTTTACAATATTCGATATATGCACGTTTTGGTTAATTTGATAAGTGACAATCATTTTAGCCTTAGCACCTTAATTACAAACTGTGAAAACTACAATTCTATTGGGATGACCTGGACTTACCTAAGCTATATTACATACGAAAAGGTATACTTGGGTGTTGTGTTTTTAGTAAAAATCGGTATTTCTAGTATTATAAATTTAAAGCTTGTAAAACACACATCAAGTTTTTGGCGTCGCTGCCAGAGAATTGTTTTAAGTTGTTATCAGTATGTTGCTTGTTTTTGGTGTTATTTATTTTCTTATACGTGTTTAATTTCTAAAAATCTTCCTTCTGTGTCTACAAGTATGACGCACATTTTTCTTTGTGCGCCGCACTTCCCTGTTGTCATTTGAATTTTGCCTCGTAAATCTGCAAGTACGCCACACACACTTTGGAGTGCGTCGCACTTACCCTGTGATCAAACTCGTTCTTAACTGATTAAGTTCGGTGCTTTAAAAAAACCCAAAACTGTTTTCTTAGGTTTCATAATCATCTTATTATAAGCCTTGTAAATTTGTTCATATTTAGTTTATTCGAAAAGTAAAAAATACTATATTTTTCAAATCATTTTGATTATATGTTTTAGTCATCTTAATTATTTTCTTGTAAAGTGATTATATTTAATCTCTGTTAGTTCTATTTTATTTATCCCATTCGTGGTAATAACCAAAAATTTAACAAATGAAAAAAACATAAATTTCCAGAAAAGTCGGCGCACTTTTCTTAAAGTACGCCGCACTTATCCATCTGAAAATATATTTTTTTTATCTATTTATACTTATTTTCTATATGTAATAAAAACTAAAATATATCTAAAATATATAAAAATATAAAAAGTTAAAATATAAAAATTATAAAATAATATTAGAATAAAAATAATTTTACTTTTATTTTGAATATTATCAGATTCAGCCTGAATTAAGAATATAAAAATGTCTTTTTGTAAAAGGCTTAACGTCTGTATTAAACACACAATCTTGGGGAAATAACAACTAGTAAGTCTAATTATAATTAAAAAATTAAATAAAAATTTAATTACAAGGACTTGTAAACTTAAAATAATCCAAAAAGAATCCATTCAGATCGAATCACTCAAATCTTTAACCCAACATCCTATCGTTAATAAATTTGTCGTCATAAATATACTTGAAGAGGATGTCGAAACCCAACAAATGATAATTCTCGATCCTAATGATCAACCCATGTGGAAAAGTGCTAAGACTGTAGCACCACATCCTAAATCTGCCATTGTTCGACCTAATGTTGATGACAACTTTGTTATCAATAGGACCCACTTGAAAATGATTCGGGAAAATAAATTCGATGGTTATCTGCGAGCTGATCTGCATGAAGACATTCGTGAATTTCTTGCAATCTGCGACATGTTCAAATATGGTGAAACTCATAGTGAAGCTGTCAAACTTTTGATATTTCCCTTTTCTTTGTGCGATGATGCTAAAACCTGGTTTAATGAACTTAATGAAGAGTCTATAACATCATGGGAACAAGTGAGAAGAGCGTTTATAAATAGATTTTTTCCACCTTCGTTATTTGAACATCTTTTACTTGAAATCAAAAATTTCTCTCAAAACATATGTGAAAGTCTAACCGACGCTTGGTTACGACTAAAGAACATGCTTCGAAAATGCCATGGGCACGGTCTGACCAAAAGCTCTATTATTAAAATATTCTATCACGGTCTAGACTATCCCACTCAAGCAGTCCTGGACGAAACATTCAGAGTAATCTTCCTCTATAAAAGTCCAAATCAAGCTTTTCAATTTTCTTTAGGACATAGTCCTTTTCAAACTTGATTGGTCCACTAAATCTCAAACCGAACATCATCAAAATTTGTTTCTTTTGCCGATGGAAGTGATAGTAATAATGATAATTCTCGATTAATGGAAAAATTAGAAGCTCTAACTATAAAAATAGATTCTCAATTTACAAGCTTAAAAGAAGAATTACAAGATATGCATAACAAATATTATGACCTTAGAGATAACCACGCTTTTAAAAACAACATGAACAATGACAGGTCGATGTGTGAACTTCACGAAGCAAATTACATCCAATATGAAGGTTATCAAAACCAAAATTCTCATGATTCATATTCTCACCAATCCCATTATGATCCTAATGATTCCGGAAAATCACTAACAGAATTAAACAATGACGTGAAACAGGATCTCAAACATTTCAGAAGATGTATCCGTAGCATAAGAATTGTTCATGATAAACTTTTTGACAGAGACAATCAATCTAAAACTGATCTCGAAAAATTAATCACCAAATTCTTGGATGGTCAAAGAGTTTCGAATATGTTTGTCAAGAACAATGTTAACGATATAATTATTAAAATGAAGCAAAACGAAAAGAACTGCCAAACTATATACTCTCTTCGTCCTTAAATAAGTGTCCACTATTGAATTTCGAAGTCATTATTGTTCAACTTTGACCTCAAATTATTTTGAATGTGTTATATAATACTTGATGCAAAATATATGAATGGATTGAGTTATAAACTTATTTTTATTGGTATGATTTTCATCAAGTATTATATAACACAAACAAAATAATTTAAGGTCAAAGTTGAAGAATAATGACTTCGAAAGTCAATAGTGGACACTTATTTAGGGACGGAGGGAGTATAAAAATATGGAAAGAAAAATAGATGAGTGGGAGAAGGCTCAAAACATCTCTTCAAAACAAACCGCTAGGAATAACCCACCTTCTCCTCAAGCTCACACCAAGCCAGTGAATGTTGTATTCACCGGGAGTGAAAAGTCCGATGATTCTCTGAAAACTAAAAAAGACCCACCACCTCCTATTATCGTTAACAATAAAATCAAAAAAAAAACCTAGTAAGGCATCGAAAAGGGACTATTACGTGGTTACATCAAAGGAATATCCATTCCGTGAGTACATACCAAAAATACCATACCCTCAAGCTTTAAAAGTGGATCGTTCTCACTTGGACCGTATCATAAAGGAATCTTAAATCGAGTTAAGTATAACAATAATAATATAGTAGTAATAATAAATAATAATAATAAACCTATAAAAAAACTAATATATATATATATATATATATATATATATATATATATATGGTGAAGTTTTTTACAGAACCAAATAAATGTACAGAATTTATATAAATTATTTACTATATGTATATATATATATATGGTGAAGTTCTTTACAGAACCAAATAAATGTACAGAATTGCAAAAACTAGCATAAACCAATTAGATTTCTTTAGATATTTGTTTTTATTGTTTAATTCAAAAGGGTATAAAAGTAAAATTACCTTTTTATTCTTTTCAATTATTTTTTATAAAAACTTTTTAATCTAAGATTTTGGAATTTAATATTTTTATTTTAAGTTTTGAAAATAAAAATTGGCTAGAAACGGGATTCTATTGAATTAACGATATAACTAACAAATAATTATTCCATGTATTGAACGTAACTGTAGGACACTTTATTCCCAGATCTTACATGCATTTAAGTTCAATAATTCAGAAATGTTCTATAAAAACAATTACTTTTTTTTTACGTTAAATTTTAGGTGCATAAATGCAAAACCAAGTAAACATTTACATATTCTGGCCGGCCCTCGTAGTGTGGATGGAGGATGAAGGAAGAACACCTTACTTCTTTCAAAAGACAGAAACAGAGAGTAATTTCTTACCACTAGCCTAAAGTTGAACCACATAAGTTAATTAATTCCAGAATACGCGATATCCGTTAAATTAGATTGCCATTTTCTAAACAGTAGAACTTCTTCAACATCGTTTAAATACATGTGCATGCATTGCATTAATGCTTCTCATTTTTACAACAATGTCAAAAGATTAGTTATGGGCATGAACTTCTTCAACATCGTTTTTGGATGTATGCAAATGTGCATTCACCAATATTTTGATATCACTCCAGTTTATGTGGTGCACATCTATCCATTCCTTCATCACCGGCAAGCTTCTGACATGCACATATATTGCGGAGTTACACATGCACATGAATTATTGATCAGGCATCATGCTCGAACTGTAATCGTATATATGCATAACTTATTATCTTGGGCGTTCAATGTTTAAGTGCACATGTATTTTCGAACGCCGTCTTAGTCAAAGAAATGTAATCAATCTGAATCCCACCTAAGACAACAAAAGAAAAGAAAAAAAAACAATTAAAAAGTGCAAGGCCCCAAACTCTTAAGCAATATAAAACCGATAAGCATGACAATATGTACCTCAAAGAAAACACCAAAAAGAGTTTTAGATATCATCATTGTTGAACCTTTTGAATCGTTTACAACCAACAATGCATTTGTATCCAACAAAGTAGCCAAGCATTGACAGAAAACACAAACCCCGATTAGAAGCCCAAGTATGAGAGCATTTTTATCAGTTCTTGTGCCCGTTATGCATTCACATTGCTCTCTAGTCATTCCAGTGGCCTATTATAACAATGTAACAAGAAAGGAATACATAACAAATTCTGAATAAACTAAGGTAGCAATAAAGCATAAAGAGAATTCAACTTCTTTTATAACCCTACAGCAAAAACAACACCTAAATTAACATTTTCTAAACCATTTATACACTTACGAATACGTGTGCATCATATCGTTATAAGCCATTTATACAATCACGGTGTACTTATAACAAATACTTAGAATCACCAGTATATTTATGATGAGTTAGTTTTCAAAAATAATGCATTTTTGAATTGTAAGATTGCATACCTTTACAATTTCTTCAAAAGTAATGCATTTCTGATGCATAATTCTTCATCTTTGACCGCACGGTAAAAACTTATGTCATTCAGGAGGAGTAAGTTTTCAAAAATAATGCATCTCTGATTTGGTAGATTGAACACCTTTACATTTTATGCACGGTACTTTATAATCACCGGTATATTTTTTATGCAACGACCACGTAACAGTGTGTAAGCCCACACGAGAAGCTTCTTTGCAGTATTGGTTTCAAAAGGGTCTACATTTGGCTTAATATATCCTTCTGTTGAAAGCTCAGATGACACTATATAAAGATGTTAAGAATAACATATGTGCATAATCTTTACTTATATCAAAGTATGGATAACAATTTGCATAACACATATGCACAATAACTAAATAGGCCTTTTTTTGTAAGCATTCATAATCCACCCATTTATGCTATTGAGTTAACAATCATTTCACTTTTATATAGAACAACAGTAGGTCTAAACTACTAAAAAAAACTATGGAATCGCAACAAAAGCAAGAAAAAAAATTGCATGCTAAGCTTCTTGTATGCTTTTCAAACTACATAAATCCTACGCTTCTTATATGTTTTTCAAGATACTTTCACATGATTTAAATCTACGTATTGTTATTGTGTTCTAAAAAATTAGCAAGCATGTACCAACCGTCCAACACCCTCTAAAACTCTGTAAACAAACTGTTTGCACTTAAGTATTTTATAAATCAAGAACATGGCAAAATTTATTTTTGTTCTCATATAGTTTCAACAAATACATACAACAATTGAAACATGTATCAGAAATCCCGTGAGTTCAGTTTGTTCTATGTGTTCACTTAAAACATAACTAAAAGACATTAGCTAATCTGTAATATACACATAAACAACGAATAAAAATGAGATTATCATAATCAAACTAGAAAATTGAACAAAAGTGAGACAATGAAAACCAATTTTTACAGATATGTACTTACACAAACAAAACATGCCAATCATAATAAACAAACATGCAAATGACCTAAGATAAATAACAGCAGTATGCTCTCTATGTACACAATCTCTACAATCATAAGCAAATTCATGACCAGATTGTCAATATAGGCTCTCGCCACCAAAAAATTAATAAATTATAACTCCTATCCAAGCAAACAAAAGAAAAATAAGAAAACTAAAACATTAATTAATTCAAACATAAAACAACTTACCTTTGAAAATACGAAAATCAAAAAGCAATTCTGTGTTGCAACCTCAAACTGATGAGTCAATACACAAGATACGAAACGAAATGAAGCACCAACACAATAACATCACATATAGATAATCGATATATTTTTCTGACTATTTCGTGAAGAAAATTAAAAGCCGATCAGATCTGGAAAAAGGAAGAGAGAGTAGATGTGAAGGGAGTGGTTGTGGTAGGGATCTTGAAATAAAATTATAACTGGCCATGTATTTCGGTGATTGATTATGATTTAAAGTTTCATAATTGCCCTTTAGGCTAATAAATTATATCATTTTAATTTAAGTGTATTTACAATAATGCCATTTTAATTTCGGCTATAGATTATTTTGATCAAAGGTTAAGATTGGTTCTCGCAGTTCTGTACATTTATTTGGTTCTGAAAAGAACCTCACACTAAAAACTTTGCAGTTTTTAAGTATGTCACGCACAGGGCCCGTGTGTTTCCTACCTTGACTACTATATCTAAAAAGAAATTTAACGAACTTTGTGGGTGCGTTCGCTGAAAACCCTCACGAGACTATAACTCGTCCACCGGGGAAACCGAGGGGTTTAAAGGCTTGTTTTATACGCTAAATGCAATCGTGTTGCCTACGAAAGTGTGTTTTAGTATTTTACGGTTTTTGTAGTTTTGCAGATTAAATAAATAGGTGAAGCTTGGATTGTGGGGATAACTTATCACTTAGGAAATGATATATTTGAATCGGTATATTATATGTGGTTGAACTCACATGCTTGGCATTTTGTTTTGCGTCGTATTTTTCAGAATTCAACCAAACACTTATGAGCCTTGGGAAGTCTCGTTTCTCTTATATTTATTTGTTAGCCTCTAAATATTGAGTCGGAAACGGTAGCTCGGTATCTGGACACAGAAGCACGGTCTTTATTAAATATATGTTGTTTTAGGCTAAGTTACGGGTATCGGGCTCGTTAGTCAAATTAATATTAAATGTGTATCGGGCTTAAGCCCAACCAAAACCCGAGCCCGACCCATGTTACTATCATAGGCGTCCAAGTATTAGCTAGGTAGTATAAATAACCCTTCTCCACAATGGAGAAGGGTTGGTTGTTCATTTTGTGTAAGACATAATATTGTGCAATCCTTCCACTTTCTCTTTCTAGCTTTCTCTCTCTAAACTTCCTTCTTTATTTCTTCTCATCTCCTTCCTTTTATTTCTATGTGATTCGAATATGGTGAAGGGATATTTTGGTTCCTACAATTGGTATCAAAAGCCAAGGGGTGATATCGTGAGTTTGTGTACGTTTTTATCTTATTTATGATCGTTTTTTCTTGGTATTTTTAGCCTCGTTCTTCGAAAATCAAAGCCCGGATTTTTGTGTTTAAAAGTGTTAAAGTTTATGTTTTAAGCAATATCTAGGCCTAAAATAGCTAGTTGTATAAGAAAAATCAAGTAAAAACGTCAAAAATGGTGTGTTTTGGTGATTTTTCAAAAAAGTACGTTTTTGAAGCTTAGGGTAAGTTTTGAAGCTAGCGATTGATGTAAGCTAGCGAAATATGTTTGTTTGAAGCTAGCGATTTATGTATTCATGCAAAACATGCATGCGATTTATGTAAGCAAGCGAAATATGACAGGTTAAGTTCAAGCGAAATATGTCATTTCTTGGAAACAAAACTCTGCTCAAAATTTCTTAGGTCATGAGAAATATGTTTGGAAACATGTCAAGTGAAATATGTATGCGATTTATGTAATGTGTGCAAAACAGGTTGTGTAATAAACCGTGAGAAATACGTAATTGTGCAAAACGAAACTCTGTCTAATTTTCATAAACCGAGCGAAACATTCTATTGACATATTCCTTGAGAAACATTACAGTGACATATTCCATGAGAAACATTACAATGACATATTCCTTAAGAAACATTACAGTGACATATTCCTTGAGAAACATTACAGTGACATAAATCTTGAGAAATATTACATTTATCCGAAAGAGATATTATTTTCTACGATTTGTCTTACTTTGTAAAATCCCATGAAATTCTTGGATTTCTTAGTTTTAGTAAAGATTTGTAAAATCCCGTGAAATAACAATCTTAATCACCTACAACACATCTCTTAAACACAATCCTCCTTTATCACTATTCAATCAATCTTTAATCATTTTCACTTCATAACACAACAATCATTCATCATGACTACTCTAATTACAACATCCACAATAGACAGTCAAATGCATAACGACATCATGGTAGCTGGTTCAAAGGATCGTCCACCAATGCTTGCAATGGGAAGATATGCTCAATGGAAATCACGTTTCATAAGATATGTTGATACAAAACCAAACGGTGATGCCTTGAGAAAATGCATCCTAGAAGGTCCTTACAAACTTTCTACTGTTACAATTCCAGGTCAACCTGCAACAAATGATTCTTTAACAATTGAAGAACAAACAATTCTTGAGACACTATCGAATATGTTTTCTGAAAACAAAGCTCATTATGATGCAGAAAAAGAAGCAATTCATTTGATTTTGACTGGAATCAAGGATGAAATTTACTCAACTGTTGATGCATGCAAGACAACCTATAAGATATGGATAGCTATTGAAAGGTTACAACAGGGTGAATCTCTTAACAAGCAAGATGTTAAGACTAGTTTGTTTTGGGAGTTTAGTAGATTTACTTCAAGAGATGGAGAGACCATTGAATCATACTAATCTAGGTTTTACAAATGATGAATGAAATGGTGAGAAACCAGTTGGAAGTTGCCACTATGCAAGTCAATGTTCAGTTTCTTCAACAACTTCAACCATAATGGTCAAGATTTGTGACTGTTGTCAAGCAAACTGTTGACTTGGACAAAGAATCATACCACAAGCTCTTTGACATTCTGAAACAATAACAAAAAGAAGTTGATGAAATCCGTGCTGAGAAGATACACAGGAATGCAAATCCACTTGCACTTGTTGCTGCTACACAACAATATCCAAATACTTATTATCTAGAATCAAAATCTCACAAGTCATACGCACCAACATCAAAACAATCATCTTCCCCTAGATCTCATGTATCTACCAGACACAAAGGGAAAGAGATAGCAAAACCAATCATACCTCCATCTGAGTCAGCTTCTAAAGAAGACAATGATCCAGAACAAGCTCAGAGAGATAAAGAAATGCAGAAAAACTTGGCACTCATTGCAGAGTACTTCAAAAAGATCTACAAACCTACCAACAACAACCTCAGAACTTCCTCAACCACCAGAAACAATAATATGGATACTTCTCCTAGGTACAAGAATGACAATCAGACTGGTCAGTTTGGGAATCATAAGACAGTGACTGTTGCTGGAGCTAAGGAGACTATAGGCAGTCATGTAATGCAGCAGACCGGGATATAGTGTTTCAATTGCAAGGAATTTGGTCATTTTGTTAAGGAGTGCAGAAAACCAAAAAGGGCAAAAGATTACACTTATCATAAGAAAAATATGTTGCTATGCAAACAAGCTGAGAAAGGTGTTTCATTACAAGCAGAGCAAGCGGATTGGCTAGAGGACACTAATGAAGAAGTCGATGAATAAGAATTGAAAGCACATTACATGTACATGGCAAAGATCCAGGAGGTTCCCACTACTGATTCAGGACCATCCTTCGATGCTGAGCCATTAGAAGAGGTAAATTCTAACGATGACTATAATGTGTTTGCCAATGAAAAATAGAATTCCGAGCAACATGTTTCCATTGATAACACATGTGTGGTAGAAAAGGTTGATAGTAATGTCATTTTGATTCATAAGGATATGTGTGATAATGAAAATCAGAGTGACCAAAATGGTAAAGAATGTGATGATGAGCATGCTGTGCTTGCCAATTTAATTGCAAATTTAAAACTTGATACTGATGAAAACAAAAAGATATAGAAGCAATTAAAGAAAGCAAACACATCACTTTCTCATGAATTACAAAAGTGCAAGTCTGCACTTGAAGAGTGCAAATCTAGTCTTGAGAATTCTGATAGAACTCGAGATACATGCATAATTACACTTTAGAACAAAAAGATTAAGCTTGAGAAGTACAAGACTTACCTAATCGTACACTTGAACATGACACACCTGAACGTCAATTAAAAGAAACTCTAGGATTATTAGCTCAAAAAGAACATGACATAAAAGAAGGTTTGAAAATAAATGCATATGAAATTTCTGTTGTAAAAGAGAAACATGATGAGTTATTCAAACAAAGTATTTTAACAAAGTCACGGTATGAAGGTCTTATTAAAGAGAAAAACACGGTAATAAAGGATTTGAAACTTAAGAAAGAAAACAATCTCGACAAATTGATTGCGATGGAAAACCAATTGAAAATTTTGAATGAAATTGTTTATAAACGAAATCAGTCAATTCAAACCATTCATATGTTAGCCCCTAAAGGTTTAACATATAATGGAAGACCAACTTTTGCAAATCCCATGTACATCAAGAAAGCTTAATCTGAAAAGCCATGTTTGTATGAGATCCCATATGACACATCTGATCTTGCAAACATATTTGCACCTGATAGGGAAGAGACCTTGACTCTTGAACAAGAGAGTAGATCAAAATTAAATAAAGACCTAGTGAAACCATATGACTACACAAAACAAAACAGTCTTTATGAAATTTTTAAACCACCCTCACGGGATTATCTTGATCAGTTGGCACACGCAAATGAAGTTCAAAAGAGAACATGGAGAAAATCTTTTGTAAAAACAAAACCCGACATTGTTAAAAACATTGGTTTTCTACCAACAAAAAAGTCAATAAGCAAGAGTAGACAAGCTTATAATGTCATGACAAATAACATAAACCATTTCAGAGAACTTGTAGATCAAGCTTGGGAAAAACATTCACATGATAAATTTCGTACACCAACTGCTCATGGTATGAACGTACTAATAAAAATATGTTTGATGTCTCTTACACTAAAAACACAAAATGATAGTTTCAAATTTGTAAGTGAACTTAAACAAGAGATGTTTGCAGATTTACAGTACGTTCAATCACTTGAAAAAGAGATTGACGAACTTGAATCTGACAAAGCTGATTTTTCAAACATATATGATCTACTTCTCCAAGAGTGTGTTTTAAAGGATGTTATGTGTTCTTATTTGCATTCTTTATCTGATTTTGATGTTTACGATGAATTGCAATG
>BQNB010189871.1:1143-11832 GCA_026074375.1 Tanacetum coccineum | reverse complement strand
ATAAAAAAAATGGAAAAAGTTTTGAAAAATGGGAAACGGGGTGTTTTATAGCTTGTGACTTCTTAACTCTCCCCACAAAAGTCTTTGCTACTTACCAAAGATTTAGTTTGGGGAAGTTTTAGGTATTTGGTTTTAGGGCATATAATATTGCATGAGGACACAGCAATCACTTAGTTTGGGGAATTTTTATATGTGAGAAATCACATATCTTTATTATACCAAAAATGGCCCTTAAATGATCAACATGTGCAATAATATGCTTGTATTTGTGTATTTTGTTGTTTGTAAATGTGTAGGTACGAATATGCAAAAATCACAAGAAAATGGTCAAAACCGGACAAACACGGACACGAGAACGGATAGAGTGCACAAGAGCCAAAAGTTTCTAGCAAAAGGTCATCAAAAGTCAACCCTTGGTCAACAATGGTCAACTCACAAAATGCCAAAACCCTCAAAATACCCAAATGAGCCTTAATGTTAAACCAAATTCATCAAAAGCCCTAAAAACCCTAACACCGTTAGTCCTCTTTTATAAAGAAACTAACAGTCGTTAAACCCTTTTATCATTATAACAAAACCATATACTCAGGCCCAATCCTTTTTACACCGGGCCCAAGTCAACAACCCAAGCCTCAGGGTCAAACAAAGCTATAAAAAGGAAAGAAAAGGCGCAGGAAAAGTTTTTTTACTATTCATCATCTCCTTCAATTTACCCTGCATCAAAATCAAAGGGTAAATCTCAATTAATGACATGGCTTTGAAATTCCAAGTACTATGTGCCATCTCAGCAAAGAAAACGTCATCCCTAGCTTTTGATTGGCCAAGACCCTCAAAGGAATGACACGCGGGCTTACAAGAAACACACAAGGAATGAAAAAGTACACTAAATCCTTTGTTAAAGAAGCACAAAGCCTCTGACACACAGATTGCCACGCTGGCAATCCGTGTGCTCACTTAATGATCCAAGGTGAAGATTGAAGAAGCCAATGATTTACATGGATTGAAGGTTATGTTTCACAGTGGAGCGTCAACAACTTGGAGACCTGGAACTTTCTTCTCAAACCTATAAATAGAGCCTCACTCCGCACTTACCGGGATCTATCTTTTTAGTAGTTAGTTTTTAGCAGCTTAGTGTAGCTTTTAAATTTAGCAAATGTAATTTTCAATTTAATGTTTTCAGTCATTGTAATCTCATTTTCAAGTTGTAATCAGTTTTTCTATTAATAAAAGTTAAGTTTACTCATAATTCAATTGTCTTTTATTTACTTTTATGCAAAATGTTTAAATAAGCTCTCTTTTGTTCACTTAAGCTCAATAAGCTCTTAAATCTACTCATAAGCTAGTTGTTTACTCAGTAAAGCCATCAAAGCTTTACTGAGCTTATCATACTCAATCCACCCCTAAAAATTACCTCAGCTTAACATGGAAGGGAAGTCAATCATGGAAGGACTTCCAGGACCCCACCAGCTTATCTTAGGATAAGCTGGAGCTTGTTGATAGCTCAAAAGAGCTTTTATAGCCTTGTTTAGTGCAGAGGCTTATGTAAGTCTTCTTTTACCTTTTCTAGCTTTAAATCTGCTTAGTAGCTTAATTTTGCTTAATTTCTGCTTATTGTTGTTTAGGTAGCTTATTTGTGCTTATTATAGTTGATTTATGCTTATTATGTTTAATTTGTAGTTTAAAATCTTTAGTTTTCATAATTTGTCTTAAAACTGTGAGAAAAACCAAAAATAAGTAGCATAATTAGTTAGCTTATTGATTCTGCTTATTTTGTTGTTGATATCTGCTTATTAAGTCTGCTAATAGCTTATCACTATCTGGTATTAAGGAATTGTTCTTAAAATTTCAAAAATATAAGCTGAAAATGAGTTTGAGACATTTAAAGGGGTGTTTGGGACAGTGTGTCAAACGGGTCAAAATAGGTTTAAAAACCTCTTGGGTCATTTGGTGGATTTTGACAAGCTCTTGTTAGTTGATTCAAGCTGTTTTCAAAAGGTCTTAAAAGCTAGGAGTGAGTTTTTAAGTTTTTCTACTAGGTTTTCAAAACTGTGTTTCAAAAGAATTTTTCATATAACTCATTTGATTAAGCTGTCAAAACCTGTTTTGAAGTGTTGTGTTAGATTTGTTTTTAGTATTGCAATGCAGTAGAGTAGTAGGGTTTAAGTCTGCAATTGTTGTTTGAGTTTGTGCAAAAATCTGTCATAGAAATTGCTAAGAGTTGAAGTCTAAGCAAGAAATAGCTTTTTGATTGGCTTATTGTGGCTTATTCTTTCTTTCAAAGTGGATTTTGATTATTGCTACTTGCTCATTTAGGTCCAATCTTCATCTGTTTTTAGCTTAAAAGTTCATAAGGATCTTATTACTTGCTTAATTTTAAGCTCAAAAAGTAGGATTTGTAAAAATTTCAAAATAATTTTCAAAGTGTTGTGAATGAACAAATGGCTTTTTCACTAAGCTTTTTAATGGCTTATCTGTGTTTCAAAATGTTTTCAATTTGCTAATTATTAAAGCTTATTGTTCAAGCTTTCAGCCCATATAGTCTTTATTCCTATAAGGATCCATCTTGGTGCTTATTTTTAAGCCCAAAAGTGGTCCTTTGGGCTGTTTGACTGCCAGTTTTTGGCTTAAGTGCTATTTGGCTTATTTGTGCTTATCTGCTTAATTTCCTAGCTTATTTAGGTTTAATATTGCTTATTAATTTAGTTTAAGCCCATTTTAGCTTATTCCTCTTAGGTTAGAGCTTATTGTAGCTTATTTGCATCTTAGAGTAAAATTTTTAAGTTTTATAGCTTTTAAGTAATCTGTCTGTTTCAGCTTATTGTAGCTTAAGTTCTTTGCTTATTTTTGCTTGTTTATGCTTATTAGGTATAGTTGAATATCTGTGATAGCTTATTTCTCTTTTAGGATTGCTTATTAGTGCTTTAAAAGACCAAACAGTTATTGTGATTTGGAATTAAGAGTTAAGCTTATTCTGTCATCTTAAGTGCTTATTCTAGTGCTTATTTGTAGTTTATAAAAAGGTGTTTTTGTAAAAAGTTGCTTAGTTTTAAGTGTTCTAAAAAGTTATAAAAAATGGCAAAAATAAAAACACTTGGGATAGTGGGAAGCCCCGGGTGAGCAAGACTCGAACCCGGGACCTCTACCACCATCAACCAAGCGTTTTAACCCAACACACTCAACCATTGTGCTACAATAGCTCATCCGTCCTATTTTGCATGTATTATTCCTATATCCACTTTTTGGCCCATTAAGCTTATAAGCACGTTTTGATTTTTAACAGCTTATTTTGATAAGCTGTTTTGCCTAGCTTATTTTTCTTAGGATTGTCATAGTTTAAGCAATTTTTTAGAATTTTTTTAGATTTTTTATAAAACGTTTAGTATTTTTTATATTTAATTTTCCTTTAAATCGTTTTTAATTCATAAAAAATTATAAAAAAGTCAAAAAAATATAATTCTTTTTTAGAAAATTTTCTTTTAACATTTAGAACCTAGAAAAATTAGATTTGCTTTCGTAGGGTTAAAATTGCAAAATTTCGTTTTTTAAAGAACGGGATTGAATCCCGTTCACATTTTTAGTGTTTTCAAGCCCTAATCACCTTCATTTTTGGTATAATTTTCTTTGTCATAGCTTTTTAGTTAATTTAGACTTATAAAAACCAAAAATATCATTTAGGACTTAATTTTGTTAATTTAGGGTTTTTAGGTCCCTTTGATAAATTAAAGGTTTTTTAGTTCCCGCTTAGATTCCCCTGAGATGCTTTTTTAGTTAAAAATATCTAATTTCTCGTATTATTTCTCAGTAGTGTAGTTTAATGTCCCCTTTATTTGTTTCACTAATTAGGCTTTTTAGAAAACAAATCTTCCTCGGAACCAATTCCAAGTCATTGTCTAAATATCAAACGAGGTCTCAATTTCATAAATCTTCGTGGTAAAACGACCCTACATCACTTACCGATAAAAAAGTGTAGACTTTGTAAGATCGTTGCTTTCTTTCTTCCTACTACCTTTGTCCTCAAGGGTATTTTTTGGAATTTCTTACTTTGGATATTATGACGTATATACTATTGACTTAGATCAAAACAATACAAAGAAAACAAAAAAAAAAAAAAAAACGTGGCATTTTTTTTAAAAAAAAAATAAGCACACAAATAAGCTTAAAGAAGGAAGCTGAAAAACTGCACAAAAAAACACGAAAAACAAACAAAAGGACAAAACACCGACACACCCCGGTTTAGCTCTTAATATACCAATGACAAGGATAACAAAAACAACACCTTTTCTATCCTTTTTTCTTTCTTCCGGGGGGTCCTTGTTTGATCACAGACAATAGATGAAACATTTGAGTTTGTAGTGAGAGAAAGATAGAGAAGAGTTAGAGAAAACTTTAATGAAATATTTGATAAAAAAGAAAGATGAGAAAATTCAAATGTCAACCAACCACCCCCCATGAGAGCATAGGGTTATAGATACTAAAAGAAAAGAAGAGCAAACTATCCCTAGTTTGCATAAAATGGACACAGGAGACCGACCCCCCCTTCGTGCATGACACGACAGTGTTCAAGAGACTAGGTCCAATTCCATAGTGTAAGATGCCAGCTTTACTAAAACAGTGAAGGCTAACAAACATGTTTTATTTTTTCCATTTTTTTTCTCTCCTTCTTTTCCCTTATTTTTCTCCCTTTCCTATATTGTATACATTCATTATTACCAAAAAAAAAAAAAACACCGAGATGAAAGAGAGAATCAAAACTACTTATTGTGAGGTGGTTAGTAAAAAGAATTTTTTTATGTTGCTTTTTAATTCCAAACCAAAAGAAAATTACAACGTTGATCCATCTCGATCACGGTTTCGCAATAAACTATCTTTATTGATAGGTTAAATTAATGGCTTAAATGCTAAAAAAAAATGCTCAAAGTTAAAATGCTCTTCTCTCCAAAATGCTAATGGCTCCCTTTAAATGCTCCGTCCTCCTAAATGCTCCCATCCGTATGCTATTCACCAAAAAATGCTTGCTCTGCTGCTCTCCATCCCCCTTTGCTGCTCAATAAGCTTCTAAATTGCTGATGCTGAAAAAATGCTTTAAAATGTTTAAAAATTCTAATGCTTCTCTCCTAAATGCCTCCCTCCCCATAAATGCTAATGCTCTCTTGCTCCGTCCCATGGTCCGCTTAAATGCTGCCCTCCCCCTCTAGCCTTTAATGCTGATCCTTAAAATATGCTGCTACAAAGATGAAAATAATGCTTATTATGCTCATAAATGCTCAAGTGCTCTCTTCCCGGCTCCCAAAATGCGCTAAAATGCTCCACCCGACTTTGCTATTTTACTTGGTAGATAAAGGTCAATAGATTTTTTTTTATTTGATTTTTTTTTTGCTTGAGGACAAGCTAAATCCCACGTGTAGAGTTATTTGACATGATGTGTCCATTCATTATATAATACACTTTTCGAAGTAGAGTCCAAAGTCAGCCATTTAAACACCTATACAACCGCAAATATATGTGAGCACCCAAATATCATACTTAAATCATTTTTCAGTTCATTTGTGATGTTTTATTATATATTAAATTAATTATAAATAAAAAAAATATAAAAAATAAATATAAAAAAGAATAAAGAAGATTAATTCATAAAGAATAAATAGCATATTGGCAGTAGTGTTGAAGAAAAAGCAACGTGACGTGGAGACTTTGGCTCGGATTTCCGGGAAGAAACTAACACAAAATAACAAAACTTTTTCCCACAAGCTGAAGAGCTGGACGACTCTTTAGTTCCATTCAGACGCCTTTTTTAATTATTAACATTTTTTAATTAACCAAAAGTTTTCCCCCTAGAAAAGATATGATTCTTTTGGTGAAGAAAAATCACCGTGACTTCTTAATATTCCCTCATGTGGGTGGAGACTCAATCAGAACTTATACCGTTGATAGGTGCCATCAACAGTATCAAGGGAGTTGACGGCGGTCTCACCCCCGCCTCCAACCGACATTTTATATTTAAAAATGACCCAAAAAACAGCGGGTACACAAAGTGCCATGACTGCAAAGAACCCTTTGGAAAGATTCGGTGCCAAGCTTCAACACCAGAAACCGGGGCGTCACGAAAAAGAAAGCCCCTAAACGATGCCGTCATAAAACACCACAATGTTCTAATAATATGTGCGGTTTGTACAGAACCCTTTTATTTTTTTCATTTCATATTTATGGGTGGAAACCCACGCTTGGAAATGAGAAACACAACAAAAAAACCTTTATAAAGTTATAAATTCATAACATATTCAACAAATTATTACCGATTAACAATGACCTTTAATCAAACCACGCTGGACCACACTAGTCGCTGTTTAACGGACATTTGTCCTTTTCACAACCTCATCCTACACACCGTCGCCCTTTTTTGGTTGTGGTTGGTTTTGTTGTGTCACGATATGTTTCTTTCCATGGTTTTTTAAATTTGAAGTGAAGTTTTTCCCCCTTTTATTTTAAACAAAATTAAAATATAATACAACAACACCTTACCATTAACAATACTTTACACAAACCCTTTTTTTTATCTTTTTAATAAAACCAATACCAACGCCATACTCTCTTTGGTGGAGGTAGGGGAGAGGGGGGGGGGGGAGAAGAGGGGGGAGAGGGAAGGGGGGGGGGGGCTCATTGTTACTCCATGTTTAATTGAAGTGAAGTTCCTTTACCCTTTTAATCATTCAATACGTCTATGTGTTGTTTGATTAATTGTTCTTCGCTTTCAATTAACATGATTGGCTAAATTAAATTAGTGTTTGCTTATGATTGCATGAAACCTAGTTTGTAATCTCTATTATATTACTTCTTGTTAGTGGAGTGCACGTTAGGTTCTAGAAAACTAGCTATTTGATCTTTATATCATAGCGAAGACATCTAGGGAAACATGATTAGGTTAAAGGATACCTGTGATTAGATCTTCATATCTAGATCACTGTCACACCCCGATTTAGGCGGAAACGCGAGGAGTGGCGGAGAATTGATTATTGTTGGTCCAAAGTCTTGGATCTGATTAGCCTTTTGTAAGACAATAGCTAACTTGGATAAATCCAAATCAACTATATGAGAGGGGGATAAATCCAAATAACTCAACATATATGAGGAAGGGGGGGGGCAATGGGACTCATGAAATTTTTAAACTATTGGGGTTGGCTAATGCGGGAAAATCTTAAACACAATTGTTTTTTTTTAACTCTAAGGAGGAAGAACACACAATACTAAAAAAACTTTTTGCTAATTTGCTAGCGCTCCTCCTTAATTTTCTATTTTGAAATTTTTTCCCTATTTTCAATTTTTTTTTCATGTATAAAAACATTGTGCCGTTATCTAGGGTTCCTTTTTCTACACCTAATGGAGGAAAAACCTGGATTAATTTCAAGTGCTTTATTCCACACATTTATTTGCCTTTTAACTTGCGAAAAACGAGCTAATAAATTGGACTCCAAAAAAACAAGACAAAAACTTGCCAAATATTTATGTTTGTTTTGGCATTTGTTTATTGTGGGAGGAATGTGGATATTTCATTCAAAAAAAAGGGACCAGCTCTCTCCTCTCTCAAAGGGAAAACCAAAGCCAAAAATGACCACAAAACTGAGTGCATTTGGAATGGAAAAAAAAGGGACTGTTGCAAAATCCAAGGCCAAAGTCCAAAAAAACCTCCCTTGCCAAAGTCAGGAGTCAATTACTGAAAAGATTAAGCCTCTCTTGTGTGGGTTTTTGCAAATCTTAACCATTGGGAAGGGCCGGGTGACAAAGCCCAATAGTTTTAATATTTTTATTTGAATGGGGAACTGTTGAAGACCAACCCCCCAAATGGGCTTCAAATCAATTTTACAACAATGCCATTTTGTGTTGCAACTATGGGGGGACAAAGGAACTATGTGAAGGTGGATTTTTGAAGGGGGCCATCCTAGCCCAGTTAAAAAGGCAACAATTTTTACAGCCCCATTTTGTAACACAAAACCCACCTTTCAATAACCTTTATTGGTGGCTTGGGAACAAAGCCCAATACCAAAATTAAAGCCTAAACCCACGCGCTCTAGCGCGCGCGACCCCCAGACACACTCAAGGTTTGGCGCCGCCACCCCCCAAACTCAAACAAAAAAAAAACCCCAAAAAGGGGGCCCAATAACAAAAACCCAAGTGCCCCAACAAAAAGTGCCCAAAAACAATCATTTTTTTATTTAAAACTTTTGGGGGGGTAAAAGATGTATTTTTTAAAGTTCCGCGCGCTATATAAAACACAAGGACCAAAATGTAAATTTTAGTAAACTTTGTTTTATAATTAAAAATGAAAAAAATAAAACTTTAGGGGCCAAAAGTGCCATGTTTGAAAGATGTTTTTGTAAAGAAAAATGGTTTAAATAAACCACAAGGGCTGAAAATGCAATTAACCAAATCCTTTTATTTCTTTTAGTTAATAAACAGCAGGGACTGATTTTGCAATTTATCTAAACTCTCTTTTATCTCTTTAGTTATAAATCAAAAGGACCTAAACTGCCATTGTCCAAACCTTGTTATAACTAAAAAACCCGGCCAAAATAAAATGAAAAGAGAAGAAAGAAGAGGGGCCAAAGTTGCATCTTTCTCAAACCTTCCATTTAAACCCTGTAACCAACCCGTACCTCAACCCACCTTCGCGCCAAAACCAAACCACCCATTTCCCCACGTTTTCTTGCAATACCACTCTCCCACGTACCTTTCCAGCTCACCCCTACTCATTCCCACCTTACCCTGCCCCTATAACTCTCTCCCCAACACAAACACTCAACCCCGAAGTCCCCTTCAATGGTGAGATTGTGTACAAGACCAAATGGAGGGCTAGGATTGCTGGGATTTCTTCCTACTCTCACAACAAGCACAGCCCAAGTGCAAGAAGTCTTTGAAGACCTCTATAAAAGGAAGAAGAACAAGAAAAAGAAAAAAAATCCCGTTTTTATTTTCTTAGTATAAATTTTACTTAAGTTTGCATTTAAATTATTGTACTCAGTTTCTTTTCAAGTTTATGTTGTATTATTTCCAGTTTTAATAAAAGATAAAGAGTTTTTGTGTTATTGCATTTGTTAAAATTTGAAATATGAATTAAGTTGTTTAAATCCTGTTTAAACTTGTGTAAAAGTGTTTTAAAGTGATTAAACCTCAAGCCGAAGCAAGTTGCACCACATTACACATGTTTTAGTTTAAAATGTTTTAATTTAAGTTTTTCTTTAAGCAATTATTGTATTCAGTTCCTTTTTTAAGTTTATGTTGTAAGTTTGTTTGTTTTTAATAAAAAAGTTAAGTGTTCTCTTGATATCACTACTGTTGGAATTTAAAAATTCATACAAGCTTTTAATTCTGTTTAAATTTATA
Organism: Tanacetum coccineum; assembly: GCA_026074375.1. Lineage (NCBI taxonomy): Eukaryota > Viridiplantae > Streptophyta > Magnoliopsida > Asterales > Asteraceae > Tanacetum > Tanacetum coccineum. The sequence goes on along the minus strand of BQNB010189871.1, from coordinate 2,457 downwards.
TAACAATGTCTCAAAGTTGTCACACTTTACTTATAATCTAATTTCTTGGCCATTACCTCACTTAAAAAAGTTAAAAACCCGATTTTATACATTTAAGGGGGTGTTTGGTTTTGACCCAAAATGGGTCATATGGGGTTGTGCATGGGTCAAGCTCACTCAGCCAACTTTGGCTGAGTGTGTGAGGTTTATTAAGCCTCTTAAATCACTATTCTCAGTTTAGAAACAAGTTTTTATGTCCCTTTTATAATTCTGTCAAATTTGAATAAGCAAAAATGAGCTTAAGTGCTCAAGCTGCTTAAGCAGCTTAAGCACACTTTGGTTGTGCTTATTTGGTTGTATCTAGCTATTTTGAAACACCCTTGCTCTGTCCCTTTTGGTTTGACAATATAAGTCAAAAGAATGAAACCCATATTTTTTGAAAACCTTGACTTTTGAGATCAAAAATCAGCAGGTTTTATTGTGATTTAGGACCTCATATTTTGAATATAAGCTCAATTATGGCCCTTTTCAATCTGTCTTGGGTTGATTTTGGGAAATAAGCCCTTGTGAGCTTATTGGGATAAGCCAAAAAGGCCCCTTAAGCTCAATGTTGAACTCCCCTCGGTGCTGAGCACCAAAACTCACCCCCTTTTTCTAGCTTATTTGATTCTAAGCCCTAGGTTATTTTTTAAATGATGAATGAGCTTGTTTGAAATCAGTGTCATGTTACTAATCATCAAGTGAATGTCTAGTTCTTACTTCAATTACAACCAGAATGGCAAAGGTTTGTGACACATGTTAAGCAGAGTCAAGAGCTAAAGACTGTCTCCTATCATAAACTTTATGACATTCTGAAGCAACACCAGAATGAAGTCAGTACCCTTAGCCTATTTATCTATTCCCCTAGCTTTCTAGCTTATTCTGTAGCTTAAATCCCAAAAAAGAACAGAAAAATAAGCTCATAAGCTTATTAAGCTTTTGCAGTCCAAAAGCTCACTTTTCTAGCTTATTTAGTTCACTTCAGCTTATGCCCCTTTTACAAAAGTTGTTCCCCTTAAGCCCCTCTATAAGTTTCCTGTTTTGACTTTTAGCTAATAAGCACTTTGGACCCACAATGCAATCGGGGTCCACCTCAGGGATCATTTGTGTAATTTCTTCTTTTATAATTAACATTGTTAGTCCCTGTGGTTAGTTAGCCTGTTACCCCGTTTGTCCTTGTGTCCTTTCACTGTTAGTCCCTTAGGTTATTTTGTTTTAACAACAGTTAGCTTTAGTTAGTTTTATTTAATTTAATTAATTAAATTAGGTTTAATTTTAATTAGTTTAATTACTTTT
>BQNB010189870.1:0-11832 GCA_026074375.1 Tanacetum coccineum | reverse complement strand
TCATTAGAAATAAATAAGTTTTTAACAAGTGGTCCCATGAGTTTTGAATCATAAGAAAATCATAATTTTAATACAACAAAGATGTTTTTGTGCAAGAGAAAATCCATGAGAAATGATCTTGATGAATGCGGACTCTAATGCACTTAATAAATGTCCAAACGAGTTATACTTGAGAAATACATGCTTAAAAATGTTAACATAAACTTGGTGAGTTCATATGTTTAAATAAGTATAAAGGTTGGACCGCAAGATTTCAAAGAGTATGATAAATGTAACACGTACAATATCACAAAAGTAGTTACGATTGCGCTAAGCTCATGACACCGAAACTAGACAAAGTTATGTATGCATTTTAATGCAATCAAAGTACATGATGTATCGTTGAGAGTAGGTATTTTATGTATCAAGTTTTACTATTTATATTTTTCCAACTTTACCTAAAAACAACACTAACGGGTAGTGTACCCGATCAGATGTAGCTTCGTTGGTAAGTAAGGTGTCGATCACTAAAAGTGGAAGTTAACTTTTAATTCTACTGGTATTTTATTTATCTAGGTTTAGTACTAATCTAACCTAATTATTCTAATTAAACCTAAACTAACTCAAATGGGGGTTTTAGCCTAAGATACTGGTACGAGTTTAGTTCTAATTATCCTAAGGTGATGACAAATAACGCACATAAGTGATTAACAAATGATTAGGAAGCGGTCAAATATGAGGAAGACGTATTAGCCAGTTTAATCTAATAATATGCCTTGATTGTCTATTCGTGCAATGATTATATTAATTCATTGGTGGTGTATCATTCCAAAGTTAGGTGAATCTTCTCCCTAGACTTGAGGTTTCTCGTTAGTTAATCCTGTCACAATTAACCTAAACACGCATAAAGCTTACACTGTTGATTATAATCTATCTAGGAAACTATGTCAATGGTTATATTGAATCCTAACTCATGGAGGCTTTACCAACTTATTGCTTAATATGAATTCATGTACTAATATTCCATGCCTACTTAACTACCTATGGAAACAGGATGTTATGTGTAATCCTAAGTCACCGGCTTAGTTTACCTATCTACTTAACCATAGATCAAAACAGGGCTTTCTATTGGTGATCCTATTATTCTAGCTATATGAATAAGCGTTATATGTTTCTATCCCGGACTCTTAGCCTACGCCCGAACAACACCGAAGTTGTAGCGCATTAAATATGTAGGACTAGACCCAGTTGAATGATATGTAAAACACATAATTAAGCACATAAATGGGTATGAAGAGATAAACATAATCAACATGCAACGAATAAGGAACAATTGATATAGATACAAATCAAAACATTATATTATCTTAAACATTGCTAATAGCAAAAGGCATTAGCTGATAGTCATTATAACAATACACAAAATCATAGATGAACGATTAAACATAATGCTAACCGGACGCGTATAGTGGAGTGTAGAGATTACAAGAGTTTTCCTATCGATTGGACCACTTTACAGGACCTTCTTGGCTTCTTAGATCTTCTGAGAATCGGACTTGGTGGTTAAAAGCATACCTAAAATTGTATTTAGGGTTTGGTATTTATAGACTCTGAAAATTGGTCGATATGGCGCATTGAAAAGTTTAATACGACGTATTGGGGTTACTTGGCGTAGGCTCTACGAATAAAATATTCCAGAATTTTCTTGAGCTGCCTTTAATATGGCGTATTGGATTTTTGGGTACGGAGTATTGGGTCTTCGGATACGAAGTATTGTGTCACACCACCAACATCAGACTGTAGTGGAAAGGTAACATTGGGGTACGACTTCAAGGCATAAAGTACAAGTCACAAAAAATGAGCTCAAAATGAGACGTTTTAAATTACATTTCAAAATGTTTCATATTCGATACATTAAAAAAATCAGAGTTTGTAAATAGGTCCCAACAGTTTCAAAATAACACAAGTGTTTAGACATGACAAAATGTTTTGATAAAATTTTCATCGAATTTAATAATAGAATTTTTTTACAAAACACAGTATTTTCAAAAGAAGTTTTATCGAATGTATATAAAAAATGTAGAGTCTCTAAAGTTGATATCCGTGCGGCTTCCCTCTGAGCAATATACCTAAAAACCTGAAATAAAACATGCTAAAAGTCAACACAAAGGTTGAGTGAAATCATAGGTTTATCAGTAAAAGGGTGGACCACAAGATTTAAGTAATAGTAGACTACGAAACAAATTTAGTAGTTGTTGATCCCAATAGAATAGATCTTGTTTAGCTTGTATAAGGCTAAGTTGTATTGAATAAATCCAAAACAACTATGATAGAAACTTTGATTGTGAATATCAAAGACTATGCGGAATCTAGTCAATGATACTAAGAAGAATTTCAATGAAACAGTTTTAAATAAGATTAATAACAAACAGTTTACCAAACTTTCAGCCTCAATATAATACGAACACTCTTAATAGTGTTAGGGTTACAAAACCTTAAAGCTATGACAATTCTATGAATGACTCAATTTGATACTTTGATACTGATACATGAAATTCTATACCCTAGGTCCTCCTTTTATACACCAAGGAGTCCTAATGAGATTATAATATTTTCCTAAGTTATCATAATCTTCTAAACAAATAACTTATACGTATCTTTTACAAAAATATCTCATGCATATCCCACAAGCAATCTTTATCTTTTCTCTGAGCAGTCTTTATCCTTTTAGCAGTTGTAATCTTTCAGCTGTTGTAACTTTCAACACCAACAGTACTAACTTTTGTACCAGCAGCACTAACTTAACAGTAGTAACTTCAAGAAGGCTTTTAATCCCAACAATCCTCCCATAAACTTGATAATTATCTTCAAAATCTTCAAGTTTCTTCATTAAAAGCTTCATAATCACCAGGAGTATGCTTCCAAACACTTCATTATTTCTTGAGCTGTGTCATAAGCTTAAAAAGTTGATAACACATTTCATTCTAATAATCAAATTTTAGCTTCTTATTCAACATATCAGTGATTGTTGTAGGAGTAAGGGGATATCTCTTCTCTACTAGCATATAGATATGCATGTCTTGAAACCTCATAAAGTGTACTCCACATTAATCAAATAATTTCCAAATCAATACTTTATTTCTAAGTAGATTCCTCCACAATGTATCTTCTATATTATGCTCAAACATGGACATGGTCTTTAGATCACCCCATAGTACTCTCTCATATCCCTCTTCTGGTCTTGTATAACCATGCTTAACTTTTACTAATTTCCACAGAGTTTCCAAATCTTCCTATAAAACTATTAGGCATCTGAATCATTGATGAGTACCTCTTTGAATTTCCATCAGCTCTTATGATTTGATAGTAGCCAATCTTTCCTTCTTTGACGATCTTCCAATCAACAATGCTTGGAGGCTTAGTAGCTAAAAGTATAGTATCAACTGCTACTTCCTCTTCATCAGGAATGACCTCCCAGTATAGCATTGAAACTCAAGCGTTTCCTATCATCATCCACCTTTTGCTTCTTTGCATTCTCATGTTCTAGCTCATCACTTGCTCTTTTTGAACTTTCTTCTTCTCTTATCTCACTGCCTTCTACTAATTATGTATCCATGTCTACAAATGTATTTACCCTTTTCATAGCTTTCTCAAATAATTCTTGAGCATTAGCAAAGGACTTGTTCTTCAAATATTTAGGCTTCCATCCTGCCATGTTTTTCAGATAAGTAGTCATGATACTTCTTTGTTGAGCTTTAGTAGGTAGTTTATTTATCCTTTCTTCTGCTCTCTTAGCTGCAAAGTGCTTCCTCCTTTTCTCCAAGAGTTGTTGAAACAGTTTAGACTTTTCTTCAATTGTCAACTCTTCTTGTTCCTCTGCTTGCAGCCTTTCAGCTAATTCATAGTCAGTCTCAACCTTATCCTGAATGTCATTCCATTATGCAATTAAGGCAACATTGGCTTCTTCTTTTTCTCTTGCAATCCTCTTTTCCTTATCAAATTGAGCTTGTAGCCTTATAACTTCTTGTTCATCAAAGAGGACTTGATCTTTCTTCTTCATCTTCAAAGGTTCTTCAACCATTATACCTTTACCCATGTCCTTTAAAGGAATCGTTGTTGTTGTTTTACTTGGCTCTTGCATAACAACCCCTTTTGTCTTGGGTCTTGCACTCTTCGACTCTGCCAGTGTTTGAGCCAAAGTAAGTTCAACAGTAGTTATTACAGCAGCAGTTGGACTGGCAGTACTAACTTCAACATTAGCAGTAGTAACTACTTCACCAGCAGTAGTAACTGGATCAGCAGTACTAACTTCCTTTTCAGCCATATCCTGTCCTGCAAACACTTCTTTATCATTAAAAATTTGTATCAAACATATCTTCATCATAAACATTCTCCAGGGTGATGTCTTCATCAGCATCAATATCATGAATTTTCCTCCCCTGTTTGGATGCATTCTCCTCACCCAAACCTTCATCCTCAGAGGAGACAACCCTAACACTTAAACCAACCTTGTACAATCTTCTAAGCCCATTGATTCGTCAATAATAAATTATATATATATATATATATAATTTATATATATATATATATATATATATATATATATATATATATATATTAACACAACAAGCAAACACTCAACCAATTACCTTTAGCCAAGGATTGGTCAAGAGTTTACAAATTAAAATATATATGTGTGTCCGGAAGTATGATTCCCGGGTCGTTATGTCCCAACGAGGCTTGAATGGAAAATCGAATGACGAATTGATGATCGATGTTTGAATGGAAAAGGGTTTGGATTTGATTTATCTAATTAAAATGCAAAAACGATTAAAGAAAACCTAAAAACGAAAGCTAGAATAATTTAGTTACTAAAATGGGGCACAAAAAACGAGGTCAATAACTAAATTACACAATTTAGAACCTACAATGATTTATTCACTAAAATGGGTCTAAGTGACTAAAAAAACGAAGTCTAAAAAAACAAACTAGATCGAAAACCGAGTTCGTTAAGACCAAAAACAGTCAAAGCAAAAATGGGAAACGAATCCGTTCTTTAAAAAAAATGAAACATTTGGAAAAAATGACCCACACAAAAACTATATATTTTGCCTAGAAAACTATATGAAAAAAGAAAAAAAACTTAAAAAAAGTTTATATTTTCTGCTAATTATTTTATTTTTATTGAATTTTTTTTAACTTTTAATTAAAATAAATTATAAAAAATAATAATGATATAAAAATTCTAAAATTCTGAAAATTTACACAAAATAATCTCAAGGAAACAGTCCCTAGGGAAAAATAAGAAAAACTTCACAAGCTATCAAATAATGCGAAATAAGCTAAAGAGCTTATAATGACTTATGGGCCAAGAAAGGGTTAAATACCAACTGCACCCAAGGTCTAACAGAAAAGACCCAAGGGTGCAGTTGGTTGTGAGTGGTGTGTTAAGAGGTTGAGGCTTGTTGAGGTCGGGGGTTCGAGCCCTAGCTCACCCCTGACTTCCAAGCTTCCCTTTTTATTTTTATTTTTTTCAAATTTTTTTTACAAAGTTAAAAAGTACTTATAAATAAGCAATTTTCCTAACTGAGACTATTTTTGAAAACCTAAGAATAAGCCAGAATAAGCCCAAACAGTTGGCAGAATGCTTAAACAAGCTTAATGGCTTATATTTTTTTTTCTTTTTTTTGGATTTAAAAAGCTATAAAAGGCTAACTAGCTAACAACTTAAACTCTACTAGTTACAATAAGCAAATGCAGGCCCTAAATAAGCAAATTTGAAAGAGCAATAAGCTTAGAAAAGCTTAATCACTTATTGACAGAATATGGGTATGCAAAACAGACAAGGTGACTACTTTGGGCTTATTAATAAGCCTTTAGAAAGAACCTTATGGGCTTATAAGCTAAAAAAGGGAAAAGAGGACATAAAACATTATAAGAAAAAGCAAACTAAAATTATTTTGAAGGAAAAATAAGCTATGAAAAAGCTATCTAAAAATGGCTATGACAGATAGAATGACTTAAATAAGGGGCACAAAGGGACTCTTTTCTTTTGGATTTTTTAGACCAATTAAGCTAATAAGATGGCAAAATAAGCAATGACAGATGCTTAAGCATAACCAATAAGCAAATAAGAACAAAAATCAACAATTGAAAAGAACCTAATAAGCCAGAATTTGGCTTATTACTAAGCTCAGCACCAGGGGAGAAATGTGGCTTTTGACAGATTTGAAAATAAGCTCAAATGAGCTCAAATTAAGCTGTAAATCCTAAAAAGCTATAAAACGTAACTTAAATTACCTAATGCAACAAGAAATAAGCAAATGAAATAAGTCACAAGCTCAAATAAGCTAATTGAGCTTTTGAGCTTAAAACTGTTTGAAAAACAGCCAAAAGCCTACTTTTGGCTTAAAAATAAGCCACCTAGAAGGTGTCTTAAGGTTTGGGCTTTTCTTTCTAAAAATGTAGAAAGCTTAAGCTTTCCAGCTTAAATAAGCCAAGACAAAATGATGCCAAGTGGCTGTTTTGCACCAGGGGAGAAATTTTTGCAAAACAGCCAAGAGGCTTTTTGCAGCCACCAAATAAGCTTCAAAATAAGCTCAAAACCAATTGCCAACTTGAAACAGACTGAAAGTGGCTCAAAATGAGCTTGAGCAAGAAAAATTAGAACCTGAGAATTCCTTTGGCTTATCTAAAATTGAGCTTAAAAAGTGACAGTTTACACAATTAAGTTAACTTTGACAATTTTTGGTTAAAACTCAAAACACAAATGCACATTAGGCTACACTTACCTAATGCATAATAACACTTAAAAATGACTTACAAACAAGGTCTAAAAGCTATTTTAAACTACCAATAAAGAATAAGCTAATCTAAAAAGCTAAATACCAACATATTCAAAGCATCACTAATATGGACTTGGTTTTTTGGATTTTTCTTATAAAAACTAATTTAAACTGCTTGATAGACCTAAATTAAGCTACTACAAACTGACTTGATTGACCAACCCATGCCATAACCCCATTTGACCCATTTTAACCCTTGTCCCAAACACCCCCTTAATTTCTGAATTTGGCTTTTTAGGCTGATTAAGGCAAATTAAGTTATGGGTATCAAAGACAGAAGCTTATACATAAAAATTAGCATGATATGCTACTCAAAATAAGCAATAAGCCACCATAACATAAAAAAGCAGGATGCCATAAAAATAGGCTTAAAATGAAAGAAAAAGGACTTACAAAGCCCTTTGCTCTAAACAAGGGCAATTAAGCTTTAAAAAGCTTTGTCTACAAGCTCCAGCTTATCAATGATAAGCTGGTAGTGTCCATAAGCCCATCCATTTCTGGCTTATCATCCAAATTATAAGCTTTGGTACTTTTTTTTTGGTGGATTTTTTTTGATTTTTTTTTCTTAACTAATTAGCTTTCTTAGTTTACTGAATGAAAACAGCTTATAAATAAGCTTAAGTGAAAGCTTTTTGAACACACTTTAACACATTTTAACAACTTAACACTTAGAATTTAAAGATTGGAAATTACTATAAATACCTCAAGATTTCATTGAAACTTTGAAAAGAGTACAATACAGAAAAGAAAGTAGTAAATAAGCTAAATTGACTGTAAATAAATTACAATTACACTAAGATAAGCTAAGATGCCCTTATAGGTCTACAAAAGTGTCCAATCATAAGCTTGGTCCTTTTGTGTTGTGCATTCTTTGTGAGAGGCTTCCCAGAGGTTGTGTTAGTTGTGTGAGATGAATAACAAAAGCAATCTCAGCCTTCAAATTCACTTGTGCTTCTTTTGGAACAATCTCAGCCATCGAAATCTTTTGAAAAGGGTGAGGATTGCCAACTTGGCATTTTTCCTTGGGTTGGGGTGATAGTAGAGAGGGAGAGGGATGTTTAACCATGGGGTTTTGATAGGGTTGCAGGGTAAAAGGTGGGAGATGGGCATGTGACTTGTGGTGGGTTAAAAATGGCGGAATGTGAATATGAGAGGGTAAACAGGTTGGTTTGACAGGGTCAAAGGAAAGAGTATTTGGGTAAATGGCAGAATTAGTCCCTCAACCATTAACTCATTCTTGCAAAATTCGTCCTTGTTAATAATACAGGTTTGAGGAGTTGGCAGTTTTAGCCCCTCAACCTATATATCTATTTTGCAAAGTTAGTCCCTTCTCATTACAACTTTAGGGGTTTGGCAGATTTGCCCCCTAAAGTTGTATTTTCAAAATATAGCAAAATCAGTCCTTGTCTTTGTTTTCCTTAGAGTAATAAAACCTTTGGGATTTGGGCAATTTCAGTCCCTCAGTTATATTCTTTCTGATTCAGCGTTTCTAGAGTTTGACCTCTGATTTTGACTGTTTACTTTCTGTTGACTTTTGTTGACTTGGTTGACTTTTTGGCTTCGTCTTTTCACGACCTTTCCCATTCCGTCTCGTTTTGTCTGTTTTTAGCTTTGTTTTTGTCCTTTTCTTGAATATCCGTTTCCTGCACAATACAAATGCAAAACAAACATATATTTGGCAGTTTTTGTCTGTTTTTGGTCATTTAGGCTCGTTTTATTAGGTATAAAATATGTGTAATTAAGCACATATTAAAATCCCTCATACTAAGATATTGCCGTGTCCTCACGCAATGTTATGAAGTAAACACTTAAGAAAACCACGAATCTCAATCCCCCTCGACTAATAACCTCGAAAAGTAGCTAAGTGTTCATCAAGGGGAAACAAAGAATTAAATAGCTTCGACAAGTCCCGTTTTCACCATTTTTTTATATGTACACTAACTATCCCTAATATTTTTGGATTTTTCCTTTTTCTTTTCTCAACTAACTGTTTGACTTCCTTTATTTATCAACACTGGGATCATAGAATGAGAAAACGCCCATAGAATAATCTATGGATGTCCTGACGGAAGGACAATGCAGGTATACTAAATGATAAAAGATAATGTCAATAAGCACAAGTTAGTAGGAAAAGGTGAAAATAAGCACAATAAGCTATAATTAAGCTATGCTACAGTAGATTCTTAAGAAATTTAGATTGACAATTTTAGAGTGGTTGTGCTTAATTTTAAGTTAAATTTAGATTGATAATTTTAGAAAGTAGTATAGTTTGTGTGCATAACGATATTTCTGAAGAAATCTAGGGAAAAGACTAGATCACCCACCAACCAGCATATTCTCGATAGATCCCAGCCGAGTTCGACTTAGGTTATCTGGTTGAGACCCCACAGGAGAATGTTCGCAATGTAATAGCGGGATACTTCCACCCTTTTAGGCCGAATTTCTTAGATTTACCGCTAAATAAACAATACTACTCAAAGCACGCAAACATCAAAAATTTAATGATTTCGTTGGTGAGATTATTCCATATAGCGACCTTTCTTCTCGGAACGTCCCAGCCTCATCAGCTAAGTGCCTAGGTTTTTGACACCCCAGCGGAGAATACTTAATCGAAATAATCTACCGACGGCAACCAACAACTTTTGAAGTCTTAAAGCAAGTTATTCTTAGTTCAAAATTATACTTGAGTTTAGAAAAAGAAATCTTAACCATTAAATTTTCATTTATTGCTATATACTATACTATAATGTCGCCATCATTTACATGACTACAACATCGGCCACGCCTCCGACAAGATGTAGTGACTTAGTCTGACGACGGTTTCTTATTGATGACACTTACGAATGCACTCTGGCATTTATTATCTCACTATGGGCTTTGTTTTGAAGACTGCAACATCGGTTGTGAGCCGGCAAGATGCAGTAAACCTTTATCAGCCCACAGTTTATATTATTTATTTATTTTTCATTTTTTTCATCATTTTTTTTTGCAACATATTTTCCGTAATAGAGAAAATTTCGTTTTAGAAACTCAAGTATAAAGCTGAACTAAGATGAATATGTCGGTTTAAAGTTAAAGCAAAATTAAGCACGTTTATTAGTCAGGTTAAGAGCTTCGGGGAGAAAAAGCGACAAGTTACACTTATAAGCTTTTAAGATTTCCAAATAATCCTTGTTTAGCATCCTACTTGTAAATAACACTATCATTTCTCGTTCTTCGCAAATTTAAAATCCTTAATAAAAGGATCCGCGAATGCTTAGCCTAATAAACTTTCGTTTATTAAATGGTTAAGGGACAAAGCTAGGGCTCAACACGCCCGATCGAGTCAAAATTTATTCTCATTCTACCCATTGGTCATAAATTTATTCTCAATTCTAACCATGGGAAGTCAAAATTGCGGACAAAACATTATTTTATTTTTGAAAAATTTTAAAATTTTTCATTTTTTTGGGTTTTTTTTGCGAAAATTTTGGTGGTGGGGGGCTAAAAAAGGGATTACTGTGCAACAACGACTGCAGCAAAAATCAAATCGAAGATCCCCCCATATAGAAACTAACATCATCCTCGATGTTTTTTAAAAATAAAAAAAAAAAAAAATAAAAGGGGAACATACGTTAAAATCTAAGGCCGTTTATTAAGTGTGCCAAAAGATAAAACGTTAGTCGATTAGATTTGGATACTGGATTCCCAAAATGAAGCTGAGGATGTGAAACTCTTGTGAATGAAAGACAAAACTGAGAGCACGAGAGTCTTCACAATCCGGGAAATCCTGGACATACAACACAAAACACACAAAACACGGGTAATGGAAGATGTAAGCCTCCTCACACAAAAACACTTATTCATTACTACATAATACTACTACTGATAAGCATGGGGTGCCTCCCACGAAGCGCTTGTTTAAGGTCGCTACGCTTGACCCGATTCCCCGAATTCAATTGTCCTTGGGGAAGGTTTGGAGATCCGGGACAACCTCGGTTGGTATGTCCCCTCCAAAGTAGTGTTTCAAACGATGACCATTCACTTTGAAGTTTGGCCCGGAGTTTTGGGATAACTCGATGGTGCCATATGGAAAAACTTGGGTTACAGTGAATGGTCCACTCCAGCGGGTCTTAAGCTTGCCTGAGAAAATCTTTAATCTAGAGTTAAAGAGGAGGACTCGATCACCGACGTTGAAAACGCGATTTTTGATCTTGGAGTCATGGATTCTCTTTGTTTTCTCTTTATAGATCAAAGAGTTTTCATAAGCATGATCACGAAGTTCATTAAGTTCGTTGAGCTGAACTTTTCTGTGATCACCCGCGGTTTTGATATCAAAGTTTGTATGCTTAAGGGCCTAGTAAGCTTTGTGCTCCAACTCAATCGGTAGATGACATGCCTTTCCATATACAAGCTTGTACGGAGTGCACCCGATGGGTGTTTTGTAAGCTGTACAGAGCCAGAGTGCGTCATCCATTTGTCCGACCAAGAGCACGATTTTCGCCTATGGTCTTTTCATGAATTCTTTTGCAAAACCACGATTGGATACCTCAACTTGCCCACTTGTTTGTGGGTGATACGCGGTGGAGAGACGATGAGTGACTCCGTATTTAAGCATGACCTTTGCAAACTGGTCATTGCAAAAATGGGTTCCGCGATCACTTATGATTGCACGAGGGGCACCAAATCTGGAGAAGAGAGTTTTAAGAAATTTGCAAACAACTCGGGCATCATTGGTGGGGAGCGCTTTCGCTTCAACCCATTTCGACAAGTAATCGACTGCCACGAGTATATATTTGTTCCCACTTGAATACGGGAACGACCCCATAAAATCAATGCCCTAAATGTCAAAGATTTCGCAAACTTGGATAGAGTTTTGTGGCCTCTCGTCACGTTGCGAAATTTTGCCTTGACGTTGACAAATGTCACATCGGGTGACAAAGTCGTGGGCATCCTTGTAGATTGTGGGCCAATAGAATCCCGAATCGAAGATCTTTTTAGCGGTGTAATTGGCACCGTAGTGTCCCCC
>BQNB010189869.1:0-11833 GCA_026074375.1 Tanacetum coccineum | reverse complement strand
GCAGCCAGTTCAAGTTAATGCTACTGAGGGTGATTTTATAAATACTTTGATTCAGGGTTTCATTTGATTCTTTATTTGATTCCGAGCATTCAAACGCTCTTTAAACGTAAACCCTAACTTAATTTCATCTTTAATCATCAAGTCACAATACAATGTCAACCCTAACTTTTGCTAACACTCATAATATAGTCGCATTCTTGGAAAAACCTGCTAAAAGTGACGGGTTTCATAAAACTTATTGATTTTCTAAATGCTAATCAAATCCATTATGCTTTAACTGTCAATCCTACTATATACACATCTTGCATTGAACAATTCTGGGCAACAACAAAGGCAAAAACGGTTAATGGTGAACGTTAGTTACAAGCCCTAGTTGATAAAAGGATGGTGATCATTACAGAGACAAGCATTAGAAGTGATCTTTACTTAGAAGATGCAGGTGGTATTGATTGTTTGACAACTGCTACTATCTTTGAAGAACTGGCAAAGATGGGGTATGAAGAACCTTCTCAAAGGCTTACATTTTATAAAGCTTTCTTTTATCCACAATGGAAGTTCTTAATTCATACCATTACGCAATGCCTTAGTGCCAAGACCACTGCATGGAACGAATTCAGTAGTACTATGGCCTCTACAATCATCTGCTTGGCCACAAACCAAAAATTTAATTTGTCCAAGTATATTTTTGATGCTATGATAAAGCACTTAGAGGGAGGGGTTAAATTTCTGATGTATCCACGATTTGTTGTACAAAGTGTTTATTAAATCAACAACTTGGTGATATGTTACATCACAAGAAGTTTATTTAATCCCTCACACACAAGAATATCTTATGCAAGTGAAGGAGAGAAGGAAAAAAGGTACTTTTCTGGGGAGAGTAAAACCCTGTTGCAACAATGATTGTTCAAGCTAATCAAGGAAGCGGGTGTAGATTTAGCATTCCTACTGCTTCTCAAAGGAAACCAATACTATTCAACATCTTTCATCTAAACCCAGAAGGAAACAGTCTGGAGGAAGCAGAAAAAGACTATTGCAGTTCCTCACCCTAGTGATTCTACTGTTGATGTACCAAATGAGGAGTCTGTGCCTACACATTCCAATGATCTACTGCTCAGTGGTGAGGATAGATTGAAACTCACTGATTTGATGGAATGTGTACCAATTGTCTGAGAGGGAGTTCCTTGACATGGAACATACTAAAGACTGCTCAAGCTCAGGAGCTCATAAATTTTGAGCTGTGAGTTAATAAAGTTAGAGAAGAAAGCAGGGTTAAGAACTCATAAATTCAAGAGACTATACAAGGTTGGTGTCACAAGAAGAGTAGAATACTCAGATGATGAAAGTTTGGGTGCTCAGGAGGATGCATTCAATCAGGGGAGGAGTATTGAAGACATTGACAAGGATGCTGAAGTTTCTTTAGTTGATGAAACCCAGGGAAGGTCAGATGATGCAGAAATGTTTGATACAGATGCTCTTATTGGTAATGAAGCTTTTGCTGAAAATGATATGATTGAAAAAGTCCAAGATGTGATTCTAAAGAGTTAGTATTGCTTGCTCCTCTACTAATGTTGTGTCACCACCTGTTATAACTGAAGTAGAGATTACCTTAGATCAAACATTGGCTAAATTGAAAAGTGAAAATCTAAGGTTGTGATACAAGGGCCAGTACATAGTACAGCCCACAACTTGCACCTCAGCAATTCCTTAAAGCTAAAAGGGCAGTACAATTTAGAGATTAGATGGTGAAAGCACAACTAGAACACCAACAGCAGTATCTTCCTCAAGCTCGCAAGGATAAAGGGAAAGATAAGATGGGAATGACCTGAAGAGCCATTTAAAGAAAAAGGATCAAAGCTTTTAGAGAGAGAATAGAAATGTCTAGAAATCTTAAACCTCAAATACAAGCTGATCTCATTAAAGGAAGAAAGGGACTTGCAAGGAAAAAGGAAGAAGAAGCAACATAGCTTTGATGCGCAAATCGCATAAGATAACACACAACTCGCTATAGAGAGAGAAGGGCAGATTTTGAATCTAGCTCAGGGCTACAAGAAGAAGAAAGGGGAGAGATAACCGGGCGTGACTCTCCTCGCGCGCTTGAGAGCTCATGAACAAAAAAGAAAGAAACACTTTGCAAAGCTTAGAGATGAAGTGAAAAGAAGAAAGCCACCAACAGAAATCTCAAAAGAGGAAATCTAATGTCTACCTATCTTAAAAACATAGGTGGATACAAATATAATCAGTTGAAGATCAAGAGCTATGATGAGATCCAAAAGTTGTTTGATAATGAAATGAAGAGGGTAAATACTTTTATTCCTATGGATTCAGAGGTGGTGAAAAGCAAAGAAGGAACTAAAGGAAACGAGCGCTAAAAGAAGATAAGGATGAAATTGAATCTGATAAGTTAAAAGAATGCAGAAAGGAAAAGAAGCTGATGGCAGCAGAAAAGAAATCAATTGGTAAGAAAAAGTGCAGGGAAGAGGCAGAAACTAGATTCTTAACAAAAGAACACAAGATTGGATTCTTACCGCGCTTAGAATAGAAGCAAAGATAGTTGTGATAGAGACTGATTTGAAGATAGAGATGTAAGAAAGATGGCATTGATGTGAATGCAAGGTCGATGATAGCAAAGAATGATCAATGATAGGACTGGGTAGATAGGCATCAAGATGCCAATTGAGGAAGTGATTAAGTTCCCTAAGTGAATTGATCTGATGAACGCTCTCTAACAAGCTACCAACCTAAGCACTATACCAACTAGATTGCTTTGACACAATATACCAATCGCTAGATTTAATAATGATATGAGGATTCGAATAGAGTGGGTGATTAATCTAAGATCAGGTATGCAATAAGGAGATCTGTATGATGCAGCTTGTCATAAAGATGACTTTTTGGGTTGATTCGGATAAGATTGACTATATGAGAATTGTCTATTCAGTCAACATGATTAGTGGATTGGGGAAGATCTCGTAGAGACACTTACGTATGAGAAGAGTTTCGGTTGTAAGGAACTTCTAAATCTCGATGAGGAGGTGTTCAGGTGAGCTAGGCAAGCTAAACAGGATAGAGTGATGATAATACATATGGACGAATGTAGTTTAGGGTAGTATGTGATGAACAATATAAAGAGTGTAGTATTGTGTGTGAGTGACTCGAGTTCAATTTACGTAAGATAGTTGTATGAATAACGTGTGACAGGAAAGGTGTGTCTTATATGACTGAGGATATCATGAGGAGTGGAGTTCTGGTTCAGGGGTAGCTTTACAGAAGTAATTAACTGCATAAGTAGAGAATAACACAAACATGTTGTGTGAGTATTTGTGAATACTAAGTTTACATACGATTCAGTCTTAGAGATGTTAGCATTCTTTGTAGACGTGAGATATTATCCACTCCACTACTCCGTCACACTCGCTCTATATACGAGATTATACGCAAAATGTGATGAATGCAGACATATCGTCCTTACATTCAAAACTCTGATATCAGCATTAGGCAAAATAGTGTGAGTTCTCAGACCTCAATGATAAGATCACTCTGTGTTATGACTGCAGTTGGTGGAAAGTGCTGCGAAAGAGAATGCGCGTGTTCAGAAAGTGATACGTCGCGCAAGCTGTGAAATTGTAGAGCAGCTCTAAGCGAGAGATGTGAATGAGAAGACTTGGTATTGATAGAATGAGAGTAGGCTGAAGAGATGCGCATCGTGAATGTCCTATGAGATCAGATGGATAGAGATTAGAGGCGTTTTAGGAGATTGATGTGAGACTACTGGATAGAAAGTGTCGGTAATGAAAGATTGAAGATTATTGTAGAGTTTAGAAGAGTAGCTAGACTTGATTGGGTGTTTATATAGTGATGCTTCGCTAAAGCTCTGAATTAACGTCTTTATGTGATGACTGTTTGGTGTATAGATTTGGGGGGGGGAGGGGCGTGCTATAGTGATGATATAAGTTAGTGCTGGGATCAGTAGCGCAGATGAAGAACTCGGTTAGTGTAACTATGTTGGTATACTGAGTGTAAGATTCTTGCATACTGAAGAAGAAGAGTCTTAGAGATCTGGAGTAAGTTAGTTGTTAAAGTTGGGTGAAAAGTATAGATCGTTACTAGCTGTGAAGCTAGTCGATGATGTGTAGAGCAAGACTATCTGCTTTAGGAGTTACGTAGTTTGTAATGATCGCTGAAAGTTATTATGCTAAGTAGCTAGTTTAATGGTCTACTAAGTCAGTTAAAACTGCTATGTATGTTGAAGTGAGAACTACGTCTGCTTAGAGTATAGATACATAGTACGTGACTACTGTGTTAGTATAATATTTAGATATATGCTGCATAGTAGATGTAGTTACTAATGTTCAACTACTTGTCTACATTTAATAATAACTATCACTGTGTGTATCGCTGATAGATAAAATGCTGTGTATTCAAACCACATACAATCGACGTGCATCTAACAAGTGTCCTTAACCCCTCAATTACTCCTCTGCACCGAACCTAGTGAAATTTCCCCTCCACCCACCCCCCCACCCACCCAACTCACTCTCCTCCAACCCTGACCCCACCCCCACCCCACCCCCCCCCACCCCACCCCCCCCCCCACCCCCCAGATTCCCCCCCATCCCCCTCCGCCTACCCCCTTCCAGTCTACGCCTATATCCCACTCCTCACGTTCTGCTAGCCTTCCCTCCAACTGCTTCCCACCTACTGCTTATGTTTAGTAGTATTGATGGTTTCAAAAAG
Organism: Tanacetum coccineum; assembly: GCA_026074375.1. NCBI lineage: Eukaryota > Viridiplantae > Streptophyta > Magnoliopsida > Asterales > Asteraceae > Tanacetum > Tanacetum coccineum. Next base: position 7,099 of record BQNB010189869.1, on the reverse strand, counting down.
TTAATGCTGCTGGATTACAACTGCTAGAAGAGTTACTACTGTCAGAAGGATAAAGACGAGTAAAGAGATAAGGATTGTTTGGAGAACAAGAATACTTACAAAGATAAGTATTGAGTTATTTTTGTAAAAGATATGTATAATGTATTTGTTTAAGAGATTATGTTTGCTTTTAGAAAAGATCATGATATCTTACGAAAGTATTATAAGCCTTGTAGGACTCCTTGGTGTATAAAAGGGGGTCCTAGGGTATAGAATTTAATGTATCAAAAATGAGTCATTGTTATAGCTTCAAGGTTGTAAACCCTAACACTGTCAAAGAGTGTTCGTATTAATATATTAGAGCTTATTGTTTTGGTTATATTTCTATGTGTTAAACATTCATTACTGTTATTCTTCTTAGTGGTATAAACTAGATTCCGCATAGTTTATATCATACTCTCAAAGTTTTATTCTTAGTACCTTTTGATTTATCCAAGGATACTAAACCTTACATCAAGCTAAGGAGTTAAAGATCTATTCATTAGGATCAACAAGTTCTATCTCGAAGTAGAACTCGGTATTTAGCTTAGTATCGGAAAAAGTATAAGCGACGTGTACGCTTTTCTCCGCCTAAAGGGAGTTTGTTGACATGGTGAAGATAACTCTTAAGTTGGGTACTTGGGGATTGGAGTGAGGCGAAGAGGAGCTTCGTAGCCGAACCACTATAAATCATTATGTCATCGGTTTGATCTTTCTTATCTTTACGTGTTCATATTTCGTAGATTACTTATTTACTTATTGCATCGCTATCATATACACTTGTGTATATCTCTTGAGTTCACATAAGTCGATAATCTAAGTTTTAATTTAAAACGATAAAAACTATTCAACCCCCTTCTAGTTTCCACATAAAAGATCTCCACGTAAGGGATTTTTTGTTTGGTTTTCTTTAGTATATCGAGAACACGTTTCTTGATAAATCATTAGTCTTGGAACTAGCATTCGGGTAGCATCGGTTGACGTGTAGTGTGGATACACGTAGAGTTTGCTTACTTTAGCAACTTGGTTGGGTTTCGTGCTTCTTAACGATCACATACGTAGTTACTAGCTTCGTTGTTCGATGACTTATTTTTGCTAAAAAGGTACACGTTTCCTTATTTACTTTTAGGTTAATTATATAAACTATGTGATCCTTTTTTGCCATGTTTACTCGTGTAATGTTAGGTTTTAGATAACCAATTCCAATAGTGACATCACGAGTCGTTCATATAGTTATATAATTACATAAAATGCATGTTTGTGATGTTTTTCTTGATTTTTATGTGTGACCCCGTTAGGGTTTATTTTTGTGAAAATAAAGACTCATAAGAGTCATTAAAAATCTAGAAAAATTAATATGGTCTGGGTTTTTACATGCTTGTACACGCTTATTATGCAACTTGGTTTATAATTCGCGTCATTTGGCTTATTATTGTTTATTTACTCGTTTAAATTGATAACCATGTTTTTACGTGCATGTAAATCGTGGTTCATAAGCTTAATATGTATTTTATGTATTCTTGTTAATGTGGTAAATTTTTTTGATGCTAAGACCTTGATACGCCTTGAATTTGCATGCTTTATTGATTTTTTTTAATGTTGATTGCTTGACATTTGTCTAATAAAAACTAATTTCCCGACTGCCCTTGAGGAGTTAGATCATGAAATTTGTATTTTGCGATTCACTACTCTATTAGCTAAAACTTTCTGTTTAGTACATAATGGGCGGGGATATACTTTGTTTCTTTGTCTGTTCATGTCTTAAAGTCAGAAATTTTGTTCAATCAGCTTTGCCAGTGTTCTTGTATATACCAGTATAATGACTTTTGAAATCAATTTTTTCGATGTCGTGTACCAAGTCTAGGATGATTCCGTAAAACTGTTGGGGTCTTATTTTAGTTATTGGCTTGCCCAATTATTTGGCTGGTTGGTCGTTTATGTGCATAAATGTTCTAGTTGTTTTAGTTTGATTAATTATTCGGATTTGGTTTTGGCTTATAATATTTGTGTCATTTCCTATACTGAGCAAAATTGGTTTTCGGTTTTAATTTGGACTAAAAGGCAATTAGTAATAATATCTATTAGAAAACTATGATTTTTGCATTATGATAAAAAAAGTTATAACGCATAGGGTCGGCTTACATACCGTAATTTTATCCCGCGACGACACAATGTATAAAAAACTAGTTTATAATACATTATTAGTTGCTTATTGTATAGTGCTTGTCGTATACAAATTCCTTGATCGATGTGCAAAATATATGTAAAATTATTTGTTGGTGTAACATTGAGTAGGATCTCCTTATGTTTTAATGATGACAAATAAACGTTCGCAACACTTAAAATAACAAACGATAGCCAAAATCCGAAAAACCAGATCAGGAGCTCTGGCGTGCTGGTCACGTGGCCAACGCGCCAATCTCGTCGTCTATTTTTATAGATTTTGAAATGTCGGCTTTCCTTTTACCCGACACATGTGGAAACTTCAATAAAGGTATGTACATGATACTTGATTATTTGGGTACACTCCAAATGAAATTTAGACTTAGAAAGGAGCAAAAACAAATCCGCCCATTTTTTAACAAAACGCCAACTCATTTCTTTTATCAAAAGCCACTATCCAAGGTCAAAAATTTCTTTCTAAACCTAGTATGAATATACTTTCAATATACCATCAAGCGAAAGTATTCATTTGACCTTAATTTAGATTTATGATGTCTCTAATCACGTAACGGGTTTTACTTCATTATTGGTCAAACCAAGTCAAAGGTCACTTTGCATAAACGCATCCTTTCCCGTTATGAGATATGCTTTACTCGAGAAGCAAATCACTTAGCTTGTTTGCATTCAACGATGATTATTCAAATCCTTGATTGATAATCATGGATTAAGTCTTAATGACTATTTGAGTTGTGGACAGTTTGAAGGTTATTCTTACTTTCATCCTTCTTGTCTTATTTATATATATATATATATTATATATATATATATATTTATTATATTTAATATATATATATATATATTTATATGTTTACAACTCTACATTGTTATTTCTCACATGTCACCCTACACCTCGCTTACTCTCCTCTAAACATTTCCTAATCATTTGTTAATCTCTTTTTCCCCAAAACAAATGATTATACACACTCTCCTATACAATCCAAGCATTCCTTAATCATCAATGCCCATCTCTTTTCTCTTAATGGCAATGTGATTATCTACCTAATCAATCCTTTGATTATTCTTACCTATTCATCATCTTCCTCACAACACAAAGTCTTAACCTTCCTTACTTAAATTCCCAATAAAACATTCCACATTGGATAAACTTCACATTTCCTTACACAATGTACCTTCCTTGTACTTGTTGTACCTTTTGTCCTCCAACATTACAACATAGGCTCTATCCATCACATCCTAACATTCTCTACCACACAATCCCTATTCATTATATTTTACATCTCAACACTTTCATTTAATACAAAGTCTCACACATCTAAAAACTCCTTATTACTCTTCTTTCTATACACCACACTACGAATTTCATACATTTGAATTCTATTCCTCAACACTTACACCAAAACTTCCCTTGACACTTTGTCCAAACTCGCCTTTACTTACATTCAAAATTTGAATTTGAACCGTAGGGTCACTTATATCACGTCACCATCACTTCTTAATAAACTCATATCAACTCACTTCCAAATTTCTTTACCATTATCATTAGAATTCAAATTGAGATTTAAATTCAAATTACTAAGGGCTTAAAACCATTACATCAAGACAAATTACACTCTCTCAGCTTTATCCAAATGTCTAATTGTTTTGAATTTCAAATTTAATTATCCCTCTAACATCCACACCTTCTCTCCAAGAAAAGGAATATTCCTTTGACATATTCCTTTCTATCCTAACTGTGCGAACTCATCAACTTAATCATGGTTAGTTTCCAACTAAACCATATACAAGTGAGGAATACCCAAACATACTCTTTGTTCAATGGTTCTTCTCTATTTCCTTGAATTGGACAACATCCCCAAAAATCTTTTTATTACTTCATAAATGTTTTTATCAAATGGCTATTGGAGTTGGTTGACCTTGAATATGGGTGAGCAAAACGGACTGCGGACCGGACCGAACCGAGGAAACGGCCCAAACCAGACCGACCAAACCGGACTGACTCGGTCCGTCATTTTCCTTATTTTTGGTCCTCGTTCCAGTCGGTCCGGTCTGATTCGTTTTGGTCTTATGAAAAAACTGGCAATTATGCCTTGTTGGACCGGACCGGACCGAAGACCGAACCAAACCAGACCGGACCGACCCAGACCATTTCGGTCCGGTCTTTGGTTTTTTGGGGGTTGTGTGTGTTTTAATAAAACAAACATAAACAACAAAAAACAAACAAAAAACCAGCGGGGCCCCACCCCGGGGTTTTGGCCAAAGTCGGTTTCGGTCCGGTCTGGTTTTGGTCGGTCCGGTCTGGTTTTCTGATCGTGAGCACCCCTAACCTTGGAATGATTGAAAGGTCATAGCGTGAAGTATAATTGGGGGTTTAATAAGAGCATGTAATTAAAAAGCCAAGAACCCAAAAATGGTTTCAGGTCTCTGGCGCGCTGGCCATGCACTGACATGTGGCCAGCGTGCTAAACGCGAAAACAGTTACCCACATTTGGGTTCTTGGCCTATAAATACCCCCTCTTGGCCTTTGTATTCCTCATCTCTTGAAAACATTCTTTCCTCTCTTTTCTCTTCTCTAATCCTCTAAGTCTAACATCAAGTGTTCTAAACTTCTCATCTATCATTCTATTGAAGTAAACACATCTACGCAAGAAATCCACACAAGTACATAATCCATACTTGCGTGTTTTGTCGAGGGTCTTCTTTCTCATACCCTTTCTATTAGAATCGAGTCTCTAGGTTAGGTTAGGACTTGGTTTATCTATCTTATATCAATCTATCGATTTGCAAGGGAATTTTTGTATTCGTGGGATCAAGCCTAGATCATTGGGTATCTAGTTGGGGTTTTGTAAGCTTCCAAAGGGAAGGCTTTAGAGTTATAGGATAAGTCGAATCACGGGTTCTTAGGGGTGGATTCCAGGGGCGAGATACCGCAGGTAGTAACTCTTCTTTGTAAGCGTCGAGCTTTATTGAAAGTTGGTGGAGTTAAATTGTAATACGGTTTGTAGTCCACCATAAGGATTATACTAGTGTAGTATCGGAGTTGTGGATTCGCAAATGGACGTACGGAAGGACTAAACCCTCCTTCCTGAACCAGTATATATAGTGGTGTCTCTCTTTCTCTCTCTCTCTCTCTTTTTCTCTCCATCTACTTATTGTTTCGTTGTTAAGTAGACCACCACACCACTCGGCTCTTTTGAGACTTAAAGTTTTATAAACTTCAAAGAAGTCAAGAAAACCGTATTCACCCCCCTCCTTTACGGTTCTACAATTATGTTTATATTGTTGATTGATCTCACATAAACAAGAATCTAAGATTTTTATAAACAAACTTTTAAAAAGTCAATTAACGATAAAACTATTCTCCCCCCCTTCCCCCCGCCCTTTTAGTTTCCACAATTCTGAAGATTCAACATGCAAAACTTGTTAAAGATTTTTGGCCTAAAAGTTTAATTGGTTGCGTGTATAAAATCATAGCCAAAATCTTGGCTAATCAATTGAGTTTTGTTATCTCGGATCTCATCAGTGAAGTTCAATCAGCCTTTGTTGCTAATCCTTAAATTCTTGACGGACCGTTCATTTTAAACGAACTTCTTTCTTGGTGTAAAAGTAAGAAGTTTAAAGCTATGATTTTCAAGGTCGACTTCGAAAAGGCTTTTGACTCAGTTCGCTGTGATTATTTAGATGATGTTTTAAAGTCTTTTGGGTTTGGTAACAAATGGCATGGCTGGATCAGAGGTTGCCTTAACTCTGCCATGGGATCTATTCTTGTTAATGGTAAACCGACTTCGGAGATTCAATTTCATAAAGTTTAAAACAAGGTGATCTATTATCTCCTTTTTTATTCATTTTGATTATGGAGAGCTTGCACATCTCTTTTAGCAGAGTCTTGAATGCAAGCTTATACAAGGGTATTTCCATTGATGATTCGTTGACGATTACTCATTTGTTCCATGCATATGACACGGTTTTTGTAGGAGAATGGGATACTTCTAATCTTATGAACATTGTTAACGTTTTGAAGTGTTTCTTTATGGAATCTGGTCTTAAGATTAATATCCATAAAAACACATTAGCGCGGATTGGAGTTTGTACAATAGAGGTTGATTCAGCAGCTCGTTTTGTAGGTTGCTCCACTTTCACTCCTCCTTTTAATTATCTTGAGGTTAAAGTGGGCGGTGTCATGTCACGTATTAATTCATGGGATGAGGTAACTCGCAAATTATCTTCTCGTTTATCTAACTGGAAGATTTAGTCTCTTTCGATAGGAGGTCGTCTTACTTTGCTTAAATTTGTCCTTAGCTCTATTCCCCTGTATCACTGTCCATCTTTAAAGTCCCCATGGGAGTGCTTAAGTGTATGGAATCGATTCGAAGAAAGTTTTTTAATGGTGTTGAAGGCTCGAATAGGAAAATGGAGCTGATTAGTTGGAATAATGTTTTGGCTTCTAAGAAAAAAGATGGTCTTGGAGTGTCTAGCTTCTTTGTCGTTAATAGTGTTATGATGTTTAAATGGGTTTGGCATTTTATTACCCAAGGTTCTTCGTTATGGCCTCGGTTCATTAAAGTCATTCATGGCATTCGAGGTTCTCTTGATTGTTCTAGTAACACGCATAGACATTCTCCTTGGTTAGACATCATCCGAGAAATTTCTTCCATTAAAAGTAAAAAACTTGATCTTCTAACTTTTGTTAGAAAAAAGATGGGAAACGGTGAAGATACTACTTTTTGGGATGAAGTTTGGTTAGGAGCCGATGAAACTTGATTTTCCAAGGCTATATGCTCTGGAATCTTGCAAGCTTATTACAGTTGCAGATAAAATGTGACATTCTTCATTGGTTTTTTCTTTTCGTCGTTCACCAATGGGAGGAATCGAAGAAGAGCAGCTTTGTCATTTACGCTCC
>BQNB010189868.1:1561-11833 GCA_026074375.1 Tanacetum coccineum | reverse complement strand
AAGGTTTTGTAACCTTAATACTAAGAGAGTATTCGTATTATTTGTAATAATAATATTGGAGCTTTTATTGTTGAATTATATTATTCTTGTGTTACTGTTTCATTGAAGAATTTTTCTTATATTAAAGATTAGATTCCGCATAATCTTTAGTATTATCAAACAAAGTTTCTATCATAAGTTGTGTAGGATTTATCTTGCATAACTAAACCTTACATAAGCTAAAGAATTCAAGATCTATTGAAGTGGGATCAACAAGTGGTATCAGAGCTTGTTGAGAAGCTTTGAATAAGAAGAACCTGTTTGAATACACAAGATCTCTTTGCTAGAAGATATGGATTCAGAATCTGCACATATTGTGGCTGCATCCAAGGTTCTAATGCTAAAACCTGGTGAGTTTAAGATCTGGAGGATGAGGATAGAACAGTACATTAAGACGATTAACTATGCTCTATAGGAGGTCATAGAGAATGGAAACTCTGCACCAAAAACAACAGTTATAGAAGGTGTTGAAAAAGTAATACCTCCTACAACTGTTGAAGAGAAGGCTCAGAAGAGATTAGAGGTAAAGGCTAGAAGCACTTTGATGATGGGTATTCCTAATGAACATCAATTAAAGTTTAACTCAATCAAGGATGCGAAGTCACTGCTAGAAGCTATTGAAAAGAGATTTGGGGGTAATCGTACAAAGAAAACTCAAAGAAATCTATTAAAGTAGTAGTATGAAAACTTCTCTACTCCTAGATTAGAGACCCTTGATCAAACTTTTGATAGGCTTCAAAAGCTTGTGAGTCAGCTGGAGATTTTGGGTGAAAAACTTTCACAAGAAGATGTAAACCAGAAGCTGTTAAGAAGTTTGTCACCAGAATGGAACAAACATGCTCTTGTATGGAGGAATAAGCCTGAATTAGAGACAATAAGCATGAATGATCTCTACAAAAATCTCAAAGTATATGATCCAGAAGTCAAAGGGACATCAAGCTCAAATACAAGCACACAAAACATGGCTTTTGTGTCATCTAACAACTCTGGCAGCACTAATGAAGCTGCTAACAATGCTCATGAAGTTTCTACTATTAGCACTCAAGTTAGTGCTGCTAACTCTACAAATGTTGATAACTTGAGTGATGCTGTTATCTATGCTTTCTTTGCAAGTCAACCAAACAGTCCACAACTTGACAATGAGGACTTGCAACAAATTAATCCTGATGATTTAGAAGAGATAGACTTGAGGTGGCAGATAGCTATGCTAACAATGAGGGCAAGGAGATTCTTAAAGAACACTGGAAGAAAGCTTACTGTAAATGGTACTGAAACCATTGGGTTTGATAAGTCCAAGGTGGAGTGTTACAACTGCCACAAGAGGGGACACTTTGCCAGGGAATGCAGAACTCCAAGAAACCAAGAAAACAGGAATAGGGAAAGCATAAGAAGAAGTGCGCCAGTGGAGACAACTACTTCCAATGATTTGATCTCATGTGATGGTCTTGGTGATTATGATTGGAGTGATCAAGCAGAAGAAGGTCCAACTAACTTTGCACTTATAGCTTACTCTTCTACAAGTTCTAACTCTGAGGTATCTACAGATTCAAACTGTTCATCATCTTGTTTGGAAAATGTTAAAATTCTTAAAGAACAAAATGAACAACTTTTAAAAGACTTAATGACATCTAAGTTAAATACTATTGCTTATAAAACAGGTTTAAAGTCTGTAGAAGCAAGACTTCTAGTTTATAAAAAAAATGAGTCAGTTTATGAAGAAGATATTAAGCTCTTAAAATGTGAGATTTATTAAAAAGAAGTAGCCATTACAGAGCTTAGGAGAAAGTTGGAACTGGCTCAAAAACAAAAAGATGAAATTCAGCTAACTGTAGAAAAATTTGAGAATTCATCTAAAAACTTAAACAAACTACTAGATTGTCAGATAGTTGATAAGTGCAAAGCAGGTTTAGGGTATAATGCTGTTCCACCTCCCTATATAGGAAACTTTATGCCTCCAAAACATTATTTGTCTGGTCTAGAGGAGTTTGTAAATGAGCCTATAGTAAATGAGCCTACAATTAAGAAGTCTGTAGTTGAGACTAGTGAAGCTAAGGCTTGTGCAGACAAACCTAAGGTTGTCAGGAAGAATAATGGGGCCCTAATTATTAAGGATTGGGTGTCTGATAGTAAGGAAGAAGATATTCCTCAGGCTAAGAAAGAGAAGAAAACAATTAAGTCTAGTTTTGCTAAAATAAAGTTTGTTAAATCTAAAGAGCAAGTAAAATCTCCTAGGAAAACAACTATTAAACAAGGTAATCAAAATAGGTTGAACACACATAGTCCTAGAGGAAACCAAAGAAACTAGAATAACATGATGTCTCAAAGATTAGGAAGTAATTTTGAGATGATTAACAAAGCTTCTATGATAGAGTAAGTTTAGATCACCTGGAGTTAAATGTGAATACCATCAAGACAGTTTTAATAATAAAAAGATGGTAAAACCAGTGTGGAACTATACTTAAAGGGTGAATCCCCAAAATTTTTCTAGAATTGACTCACCTCGGTCCTAAAAGGAACATGGTTCCAAAAACAGTATTAATAAGGTCTGGTCTAGTATCATTTACTACTGCTAGACCAGTTAATATAGCTCAACCCAGAACAACAGTGAATAGTACAAGACCAATGACAAATGTTTTAATAAAGCACATTCAACTGTTAGAAGACCTATTAACAACAAAACAGCAACTAAAAATAGTAATTTTAATAAGAGGGTTAATACTGTTAGTGGTAAGAATGTTAATACTGCTAGGCCAAAAGCAGTAGTTAATATTGCTAGGCCAAAATCAGTACTTAATAATGTTAAGGGAAACCAGGTTAATGCTGTTAAGGCCTCAGCTTGTTGGGTTTAGAAACCAAAGACTAAAGTAATAGACCATGTTTCTAAACACAACAGTGCATCAACCATTCTAAAAAGGTTTGATTATATTGATGCACAAGGCATATCCAAGTCAGTGATGGCTTGGGTCCCCAAAAGAGACTAATTTTCTTACCTTATGTGTAGGGCAATCCACAACAAGATTTGGAGGAGAAATGAGTGATTGACAATGGATGCTCAAGGCACATGACAGGAAACATGTCTTATCTTACTGACTTTGAAGAAATTGATGGAGGATATGTTGCCTTTGGAGGTAACCCCAAAGGAGGGAAAATCATAAGAAGAGGTACAATCAAAACTGGAAATGTGTGACAAAAAGAATAGTGTTCTCTTTAATGACACTGAATGTATTGTTTTATCTCCAAACTTTAAGTTAACTGATGAAAGTCATGTTTTACTTAAAGTTCCTAGAAAGAACAATATGTATAGTGTTGATTTAAAGAATATTGTTCCTAAAGGAGGTCTAACTTGTCTCTTTGCAAAAGCCACATCTGATGAATCTAAACTTTGGCATAGGAGACTTGGACACATAAATTTTAAAACTGTGAATAAACTGGTTAAGGGAAATCTTGTAAGAGGTTTGCCTTCAAAACTTTTTAAAAATGATCAAACCTGTGTTGCTTGTCAAAAGGGAAAGCAACATAGAGCTTCTTGTAAGTCTAAAACAGTAAGTTCAATCAGCCAACCTTTACATAGGTTGTCACATCGATTTGTTTGGTTAAAATTTGTTTTAAAAAGCTTATGAAAAGATGTATTTCTCCTAGTTGTCACAGATGATTACAGTAGGTTTAGTTGGGTTTCTTTTAGCTACTAAGGATGAGACTAGTGGCATTCTTAAGTCCTTTATAACTGGAGTAGAAAATCTAATAGATCAAAGGGTTAAGTTAATTAGGTGTGACAATGTAACTGTGTTTCATGAATAAAAACAAATAAGAAAGGGATGAATCGGTTTTGTAAAGAATAGGTATTAAAAGAGAATTTAGTAATTGCTAAGAAATCCTCACAAATATAGAGTAGCTAAGAGGAAAAATTAGAACACTCTTTGAGGATGCTAGGACAATGTATGATGACTTCTATGCTACCTACTTCTGTTTGGCTGAGAGTAGTTAATACTACGTACTTGCTAGGTGCAAAATAAGGTATTAGTAATAAAGCCTCATAACAAGACCCCTTATGAACTTTTTCTTAGTAGAAAACCAGCTTTAGGCTTTATGAGACCATTTGGGCGTCCTATTACAATTCTCAATACCATAGATCACTTAGGCAAGTTTAATGGTAAGGCTGATGAAGGATTCTTTATTAGGTACTCAATTAATAGTAAAGCCTTCAGAGTATTCAATAGTAGAACAAGGATAGTTGAATAGAACCTGCATGTCTAATTTAGTGAGAATACACCTAATATTGCAAGAAGTGGACCAAATTAGCTTTTTGATATTGATATACTAACAAAGTCAATGAATTATAAGCCAGTTGTTGCAGGAAATTAGTCTAATGGTAATGCAGGTACAAAAACATGTGATGATGCAGGTAAAGCTAGAAGGGAGACAGTACATGGCAAAGATTACATTCTGCTACCATTGTGGCCTGTTGATCCACTACTCTCTCAAAATTCGAAGAGTTCTACTGGTGCTGGATTCAAACCTTCAGGAGATAATGAAAAGAAGGTTATTGAAGAACTAGGAAAAGAAGGTGGAGATCCAAGTAATAAGAATGATAGTGTTAACAACACTAAAAATATTAATAATGCTAGTGATGGAAATAGCACTAACAATGTTAATACTGTTAGTTCAACTGTTAATACTGCTGGCATAGAAGTTAATGTTGTTGGTGCAAGAACAAGCATTGAACTTCCAGATGATCCAAATATGCTTGAATTGGAAGATATTGTTTATTCAGATGATGCTGAAGATGTTGGTGCAGAGACCGACATGGACAATTTAAATACATTTATGCCTGTCAGTCCTATTCCAACTACAAGAATACACAAAGACCATCCAGTTGAACAAATTATTAGAGACTTGAATTTAGCACCCCAAACAAGAAGAATGATAAAGAATCTGAAAGAACATGGTTTGTTTAGTTCTGTTCAGCAAAGAACAAACCATAAAGACTTTCAAAATTGCTTGTTTGCTTGCTTTTTATCACAAGAAGAAACCAAAAAGGTAATTCATGCATTAAAGGATCTAAGCTGGATTGGAGCTATGCAGGATGAGCTTCTATAATTCAAATTACAAACGGTTTGGACCTTGGTGGATTTACCTAATGATAAAAGGCCCATAGGCACTAAATGGGTTTACAGAAATAAGAAGGATGAAAGAGGCATTGTGATAAAGAATAAAGTAAGGTTGGTTGCTCAAGGGTACACACAAGAAGAATGGATTGATTATGATGAAGTCTTTGCTCCTGTTGCCAGAATTGAAGCAATTAGGCTATTCTTAGCCTATGCCTCATTTAAAAACTTTGTGGTGTACCAGATGGATGTCAAGAGTGCTTTTCTTTATGGTAAGATTGAAGAGGAAGTCTATGTTTGTCAACCACCGGGATTTGAAGATCCAGACTTCCCTGATAGAGTATACAAAGTAGAAAAGGCACTTTATGGACTGCATCAAGCTCCCAAAGCTTGGTATGAAACCTTGTTAACTTATTTGTTAGACAATGGGTTTTAAAGAGGAAAGATCAACAAGACTTTGTTTATCAGAAGGGACAAATGTGATATTTTGTTAGTTTAAGTGTATGTAGATGATATCATATTTGGCTCTACAAAGAAGTCATTACGCACAGAGTTTGAGAAGATGATGCCTAAGAAGTTTCAGATGAGTTCTATGGGTGAACTCACATTCTTCTTAGGACTACAAGTAAAGCAGAAGGAAGATAGGAATTTTATCCGTCAAGACAAGTATGTGACTGAGACTTTGAAGAAATTTGGTTTTATTGATGTCAAAACAGCAAGCACACCTATGGAAACACAAAAGGCTTTGCTCAAAGATGAAGATGGTGAAGAAGTATATGTTTATTTATATAGATCAATGATTGGTTCATTGATGTATCTTACTTCTTCAAGACTTGATGTTATGTTTGCAGTGTATGCATGTGCAAGATACCAAGTCAACCCAAAAGTGTCACATCTTCATGCTGTGAAAAGAATTTTTAGATACTTAAACGTTCAACCTAAATTAGGCCTTTGGTATCTAAAAGATTCACCTTTTGATTTGGTAGCATACACTTATAGTGATTATGTTGGAGCAAGCTTGGATAAGAAGTCTACAATAGGAGGTTGTCAATTTCTTGGGTGTAGATTGATTTCATGGCAGTGCAAGAAGCAGACTGTGGTTGCTAATTCCACAACATAGGCTGAATATGTAGCTGCTTCAAGTTGCTATGGCCAAGTGCTTTGGATTCAAAATCAATTGCTTGATTATGGGTATAACTTTATGCATACAAAGATCTATATTGATAATGAGAGTACTATATGCATAGTTAAGAACCTTGTTTTTCATTAAAAAACAAAGCACGTTGAGATTAGACATCACTTTATCAGAGATTCCAATGAAAATAAGCTAATTCAGATGATCAAGATTCATACTGACAAGAATGTTGCAGATTTGCTTACAAAATCATTTGATGTAAGTAGATTTCAATATCTGATTGTTAGTATTGGAATGCTCAATCTTTAAAGTCCTAATTAAGAAAATGGTAAGGTAAAAGAATAGAGAGAATTAGTGAGATTAAAAACAGAAAGTGAGATGTATGATAAAAACAGATAGAGTAATTTGGTAAGTAAAAGAATAGAGTGAATTAGTGAGATTAAAAATAGAAAGAGAGATGTGTGATAAAAACAGATAGTGATTTAGTGAGTAAAAGAATTGAGAGAATTTGTGAGCTGAAAAACAGAAAGAGAGTTAAAAATAGCAAAAACAGACAGAGAGAATTGTGAGCTAAAAGAATTGAGAGAAATCAAAAACAGACAAAGAGAATTATGAGCTAAAAGAATTGAGAGAAATCAAAAACAGATAGAAAGATTTTTTGAGCTAAAATGTTAATTTGATGATGGAAAAGCTGATTAGAATGGAATTGGAGTTAATGCTGGTGATTCACAGTTAATGCTGCTAGGCATAAACTTACTGCTGCTAGGGAAAGTTAATGCTGCTAGGCATAACTTACTACTGCTGGTTGTAAGTTAATGCTGCTAGGCTTAATTTACTGTTGAGTTACTACTGCTGGGTTACTTACTACTGCTAGTTGAAAGTTAATGCTGCTAGGCATAACTTACAACTGCTGGTGAACGTTAATGCTGTTGAGGGTAGTTTCATAAATACTTCGATTAAGGGTTTCATTCAATCATTTAATCAATTTCAATCTTTCATATACTCTCTAATCATAAACCCTAACTCAATTTCATCATTTATCATCAAAACCCAACACAATGACGACCCTACAATTTGCTGATACTCATAATTTAGTCGCGTTTTTGACTAAATCTGCTGAAAGTGAAGGATTTGAGCAGATAGTGGATTTTCTGAATGCAAGTTCTATAAAGTATGCTTTAACCGTCAATCCTACTATATATACATCGTGCATTGAACAGTTCTGGTCTACTGTTAAGGCGAAAACGGTTAATGGGGAAGTTCAGTTACAAGCCCTAGTAGATGGGAAGAAGATTGTTGTTACTGAAGCATCTGTAAGAAGAGATCTTCAACTGGAAGATGCTGATGGTGTTGATTGTCTGCCAAATGCTACAATTTTTGAACATCTTACACTCATGGGGTATGAAAAACTTTCACAGAAGTTAACTTTCTATAAGGCATTTTTCTCTCCCTAGTGAAAATTTCTTATCCATACCATTTTGCAATGCCTAAGAGCTAAGACTACTGCATGGAATGAATTTAGTAGCACTATGGCTTCTGTAATTATCTGCCTAGCAACAAACCAAAAATTCAACTTTTCCAAGTATATTTTTGAGAGCATGGTGAAGAACTTGGATAGTGCTGTCAAATTCTTGATGTATCTAAGATTTGTACAAGTCTTTTTGAATAATCAACTAGAAGGGATGGCAACTCACAACAGGATTTATATTGCACCCTCGCACACAAAGAAGGTTTTTGTTAATATAAAGAGACAAGGAAAAGACTTTTCTGGTAGAGTAACACCATTATTTCCAACAATGATGGTTCAAGCTCAAGAAGAAATGGGTGAAGGTTCAGACATGCCAACTGATCCCCATCACACACCCATCATTACTCAACCATCATCATCTCAAACCCAAAGGAAACAAAAGTTTAGGAGGCCTAAGGAGAAGGACACCCAGGCACCTCAGTTTAGTGTTCCTAGTGATCCTACAAATATAGTAGATGAGGCTGTCACTGAGGAGCCTAGTATGCAACCTAAGGAATTAATGGATTTTTATACCAAATTTCAACAAAGAGTGCTTGACCTGGAGAACACAAAGACTGGTTAAGCTCAGGAGATTACAAGTTTAAAGAAGAGAGTCAAGAAGTTAGAGAAGAAAGGAGGGTCAAGAGCTCATAATCTCAAAAGATTATACAGGGTTTGTAAATCTAGAAGAGTAGTATCCTCTGAAGAAGAAAGTTTGGGTGATCAGGAGGATGCATCCAAACAGGGGAGGATAGATGATATTGATGCTGATAAAGACATGTTGACAGAGATGAAGATAGGTTCAGAGTAAATGATCTTGAAGGTGATGAGGTAGTTGTTGAAAGTGAAGTTGCTGATAAAGATGCGAATTTAAGTGTTTATGAAGTGACATTGGCTCAAGTACTTGCAGCTTTGAAAAGTGCAAAAGTTCAGGAAAAAGGGGATGTTATTAAAGAGCCAAGTATACCAGTTAGAGCCGCTTCAACAAAGGTTAGTACTGTTATACCAACAACTGCTGCTACAACAATTACAGCTGTTAGCTCAAGACCCAAAGCAAAAGGGATTGTTTTTCATGAACAACTACACCAATAGTTTCTTCACAACAACCAACACAGGTCAAGGACAAGGGTAAAGGCAAAATGGTTGAAGAAGAACCTGTGAAGAAAATGTCTAAGAAAGAGCTACTCAAGCTTGATGAAGAACTTGCTTTCAAGCTACAAGCTGAAAAAGATGAAGAAAAAAGGTTTGCCAAGGAAAAAGCTCAAAAAGTTAAAGAAGCCAACATTGCTTGGGATGATATTCAAGATAAAGTTGAAGTTGATTATCAGATGGCTCAAAGACTGCAAGCTCAAGAGCAAGAAGAGTTGTCTGATGCAGAAAATGCTACATTATTTGTACAACTCTTAGAGAAAAGAAGAAAATTCTTTGCAAGTTAAAGAGCAGAGGAAAAGAGGAACAAACCACCTACCAAAGCTCAACAAAGAAGTATCATGACTACTTATCTGAAAAACATGGCAGGATGGAAGCCCAAAGACTTAAAGAATAAATCCTTTGCAAATATTCAAGACTTATTTGACAAAGCTATGAAGAGGGTAAACACCTTTGTAGATATAGATACATAATTGGTAAAAGAGAGTTCCAAGAAAGCCGAAGCAGAGACAGCATAAGAAAGCAGCTCAAAGAGAGCAGGAGAAGCTCTGAAACAAGAAAGCTCTAAGAAGCAAAAGATGGATGATGATAAAGAAACTAAAGAGCTTAAGCAATGTATGGAAATCATTTCAGATGATGGAGATGATGTAACTATTAAAGCTACACCTTTATCTGCCAAATCTCTAACCATTGTTGACTATAAGATCTACAAAGAAGGGAAGAAAAGCTATTTCCAAATTATCAGAGCAGATGGTAATTCACATATGTATTTAACTTTTGGAAAGACGCTTAAAAACTTTGACAGAGAAGATTTGGAAGTTTTTTGGAGTATAGTCAAAGCAAGATTTAAGAAGACAGGGCTAGTGAATTACATGGATATTTTCTTACATCTTAATTTGAAGACCATGTTTGAACATCATCTTGAAGATAGTGTAAGGAAGAATCAACAAGGGTTAGTTAAAGTGATGAACTGGAAGCTTTATGATTCTTATGGAGTTCATTGTGTGACAATGCAGAACATACTTTATTATCTGTTGGTTGAGAAGATGTATCCACTTACAAAGCACACACTACATCAGATGTTCAATGATGTGAAGCTCCAAGTTGATTATGAGTGTGAAATGGCATTTGAGCTTCTTAGATATGTACCTCAATAAAGTGTTTAGAAACATCCTCCTGGTGATTAATGAAGCTTTTAATGAAGAAACTTGATGATTTTGAAAGTAAATATCAAGTTTAGGGGAGGATTGTTGCGATTAAAAGCCTTCTTGAAGTTACTGTTGCTAAGTTAGTGCTGCTGGTACAAAAGTTACTACTGTTGGTGTTGAAAGTTAATG
>BQNB010189867.1:0-11833 GCA_026074375.1 Tanacetum coccineum | reverse complement strand
ATTATAAAGTTTTATAAATATATCAAAACTATAATTTTAAATAAAGTTTTATTTAAAATTATTTTTTATAAAATATATAATTATTATTTACAATTATTTTTTATAAAATATATAATCGGTTCGTTTCGGCCGGGTCGGTCCGGTTTCTCGGTTCGTTCCGGTCGGTTCGTATATAATTATTATTTAAAATTATTTTTTATAAAATATATAATCGGCCGAGTCGATGTGTTGTCGTTGTACATTAGACGTTCAACGGATGACTCGATGTGTTATCGTTGTACATTAGACGTTCAACGGATGACTCGATATGTTATCGTTGTACATTAGACGTTCAACGGATGACTCGATGTGTTGTCGTTGTACATTAGACGTTCAACGGATGAGTTAATGTGTTATCGTTGTACATTAGACGTTCAACGGATGAGTCGATGTGTTGTCGTTGTACATTAGACGTTCAACGGATGACTCGATATGTTATCGTTGTACATTAGACGTTCAACGGATGAGTCAATGTGTTATCGTTGTACATTAGACGTTCAACGGATGACTGGATATGATGTCGTTGTACATTAGACGTTCAACGGATGACTCGGTGTGTTGTCGTTGTACATTAGACGTTCAACGTATGAGTCAATGTGTTATCGTTGTGCATTAGACGTTCAACGTATGAGTCAATGTGTTATCGTTGTACATTAGACGTTCAACGGATGAGTCAATGTGTTATCGTTGTACATTAGACGTTCAACGTATGAGTCAATGTGTTATCGTTGTACATTAGACGTTCAACGTATGAGTCAATGTGTTATCGTTGTACATTAGACGTTCAACGGATGAGTCAATATGTTATCGTTGTACATTAGACGTTAAACGGATGACTCGATGTGTTGTCGTTGTACATTAGATGTTCAACGGATGAGTCGATATGCTATCGTTGTACATTAGATCTCCCGCCAATTCCTCCTGTAGCCAAATACTCCCGCCAAATTCTCCCTCCAAAAAACTATTTTTTTACCATAAAAGCAGATATTATCCTCACAATCACCCACAGATCACACACATTCTTACCATCACAACCACAAACATATCACACTGCTATTATGGTGAAGATGGTGCCATATGAAGCTTTTGCGTGTCCTTGTGGATCCGGAGATGTAGTTCTGCGAGAGTCGTATAAACCTAAAACCCGTGGTAAACTATACTATGCATGTCCACGATCAAAGGTGAACAATCACATGCTTTTTTGTGTAATATATAAATAATGTGGTTAGTTGTAAAAACTTATTAGCTATACTCTTTAACAGCCTCTCGAAGACACTTTCGGATGTAATTTTTTTTATGGAAAGAGGAACGAGTCCGTCTCCTGGTTGGTTCTCCTGGAGCTTCAACGACTCCAATTCATTCTCCAGGATCTTCATCGACTCCAATTTATTCTCCAGGAGCTTCAACGACTCCAATTTATTCTCCAGGATCATCATCGACTCTAATTTATTCTCCAGGAGCTTTAAGAAATGCAGAGTGCTCAAACTGCAAGCACTTGCTTGATAAGATAACGGTACTCGAGGCAATGTTAGAAATGTATAAGAATCCGGAACAACACACACTTAATTCAGCTGCACTACTTCACGAAGTTTACAATGACATGGGAAAACTTGATTTGGAGTAGTTTGTCATTTGGAATGTAATTCGTATGCTTTAAGTGTCTGTTTGTAAGTCTCGTATGATTATCAGTCTAATATGTTTAAGTGTCTGTTTGTAACTCACGTATGATTATCGGTCTTAGACCTCGCTTGTGTTACTACAAGTGGTATGTATAATATTTAACTAAATGAATGTTTGTTTTTGTGTTACTTGACGAATGTGCATCTTGAAAAAGTATATGGTATATCATGTTCAACTATAGAAGGGTAGTGCATATCCTGACCGAACCGAACCGAGAAAACGGAGTTTTTTTTATATAGTTATTATTTATCAAATATATAATTATAAATAATAATTAATATATTTTATAAATAATAAACGATTACATTTAACCAAATGAGATAAGTCAACCAAGTCAACTCACTTTCCCCGGCGACATGTCACCGAGGATAATATAGCCAATGTCAGCCCACCAAAAATAAGCCCAAAATAAACTTATGAAAATTGAGCCCAAATTAAAATATAAGCCCAAATACAATCCTCGGCGACATGTCGTCGGGGATAATGTCACACATAAATGCAATTTACTAATAACGTTGCTTAATCTCGGTTAACAACAGTCCATACTATCCCCGGCGACATGTCGCCGGGGAAAGTGACGCGGGAAACTTTGCCTCTCAGTTTTTTATAGACTTTTGGGTCAAACATTAACCAAATTATCTCCGGCGACATGTCACCGGGGAAACGTTTAGTCATAATATAAAAAAAATTCAACCAGAATTAATGCCACGTCGGATGAACTTTTGTCGTTTAGAGTGTTTTTCCCGGCGACATATGTCGCCGGAGATTGTTTCGTCGCCCGTTCTCCTTTTTCTTGTAGCGGAAGTCAAACCCATTCGATAAACATATTGTTACTTACCCTCATGGGTCGATGTAATTAGAGATATTTTCGAGTCATTTGCAGTATTAATAATGTTATTTCAACCACGATACAAATCTAATAACAAGGAAATGTGGTAATTTTGATGTAAAAGGCAATTTTGACATATGTATATAGTCTTTCCGTAAATAGAAAAGCATCGTAAACATGTAAAAGGTCTAGAGAAAGAAAAGATAAAAACGCCATAATAAAGAAAAAGAGTACTCAAGTCTGAAAGCTAATACATCTCATTTCAGTAAAGATTGAACAATATTTTTGTCTATAACATCTTATTTCTCTTGTCTTTTTTAAGATAATTATGTAGCTCCAAATATGATATAAATCGCGAGGGAAGCCTCACCCCATGCACCCTTTTGGGTGCCGACTGACCCGGCCTTCCTCAATGGCCAAGCCCCAAGTAATGAACACCCTGTTCTAGCGACCTTTTTAGCAAGAAGTTAGGATTGAACCCGAGACCTATTTCTCTTAAGCAGCTAAACAAGTTTTCGAAAACTGTCTCTCATTCAAATGTGAAGAATCAATAACAAAGTCATGACATCTTTTTTCTTTGCCTACCATCTTGCTATCATCCCAATTCTCATCATCATCATCCATGTCCTCCTCATCCTCCTCATGATCATGACCATGACCATGAAACTTATGATTATCATGATATCCATCATCATATCTTTGAGCTTGAAGATGCTTAGCATGTGTTTTGACATGATCATGACCATGAAATGAATGATCATAGCTCCAAGACTCGGCATCATCATCCGTTGCTACTTGCTCTTGCTCTTGCTCGCGTTGTTGTTCTTCTTGACAATTATAAGAATCGCCATATTGATGATTATCATTATAATGATAAGCATCCTTGTTGGAATCATCCAAGTCAGCGGATGATTCCAACAACAAGTAAGGAGTCATATCAACCATACTACCATTATATATCTTCCAATTCCATTCCATAGAAGTAATACTATTTAATAAGTTTTCTTTGATGATACAAGTTATAAAAACTTTAGGAAAGTGACTATTAACTATAATCAGTGTGTGTTTTCTACAAAGCATATATATAGAGATTAAAAAAGAGTAAAAGTGATTTTGAATTGGTGGGGTGGAAGAAAAGATGGCTGTTTTGTTTGAAATATGAAAAAGAATTAGTATAAGACTATAAGATTTTAATATTTCTATTGGTGGACTATTGGAGGTAATAAGGAATTATCATTATCATATATACTAAAGAGTTGAGATCCTCAAAAAACAAGGGCAAAAAAAAAAACAAATGGGTTAATCCTAACCACTCTTTTTTTCATCATCACTTTTACCTTTTTCTTTAAACTCAAATCATCTAGCAACGATAATCGTTAAACGAAAAAAACTACACACATCGGACGAGTAATTTTTTTTCTTTCTATAGAGGGGCACTATATATACTTTCAGACAAAACTTTTTCGAATTTTTTTTTTCAATCACGTCTAGAAAAAATCTCATGGGATTTTTTGAAAACACACTCCCCAATAAACCAAAAAAAAAACCAAATCAACAAATGAGATTTGTGATACAAATCTCATGATGATTTTTTCAGACGTGATTGAAAAAAAAAAAACGGAAAAAAACGTTCGTCGAATGTATGCAACGAGTACATTTTTTATCTTTCTATAGAGGGCACTTATAAATATTTTCGAACGAACTCTTTTTTCGAATTTTTTTTCAAGTCACGGCTGAAGAAATCACATGAGATTGTGATACCAAATCTCATGTGATTTTTTTCAGACGTGATTTTCAGATGTGAATTTTCGACCAACTCTATTTTCGGAATATTTTTTGTTCAATCACGTCTCTAAAAAATCACATGAAATTTGTACTCACTAATTCACATGTAATTTTGTGATATCACCAATTGAGATTTGTGTACAAATCTCATGTGATTTTTTTCAGACGTGATTGAAAAAAAGCAAAAAAAAAAGTTCGTCGAAGTATCACAACGAGTATTTTTTTTATCTTTCTATAGGGGGACTTTCTATATACTTTCGACGAACTTTTTTTTCGAATTTTTTTTTCAATCACGTCTGAAAAAATCACATGAGATTTGTATCAGAATCTCATGTGATTTCAAAAAATCCCATGAGATTTTTTCTGACGTGATTGAAAAAAAAAAATCGAAAAAAGTTCGTCGAAAGTATATAGAAGTGCCCCTCTATAGAAAGATGATTTAATTCTCGTCGCGATGGTATGTTTCGTTTTGCGTAACGATTAACGGTTTGTGAGATATTTAATTTTTAAAAAATAGGGTGAAAGTGGGTTTTTTAATTAAATTAAAATAAGAATTAATCTAAACCATTAGATGAAAATAAAATGGATGGATAAGATGAAGCGGTTTGTTCTTTTTTTTGACCATGTTCCTTATGGAACTTTTCTCATATAGTAAAAGGCAAAACAAAAATGACCAACGGCTGTGCCGTTTTGGTCGTGGGCCTCCTCTGGCCTGTTTTGTAGGATCCAGTCCATTACAGATACAGGTGAGAGCTTATCAATAGACGTGCGCAAACCGGTTAACCAGTTCGGTTTGGTTTCAGTCAAACAGGAACCTGTTTCGGCCAACGAACCAGTCGAAACCGGTTTGGAAGAAACCAAAACCGGTTTGAAACCGGTTTGGGGTGCGGTTTTTGTCGAACCGGTTCATGACCGGTTAACTACCCAAACCGGTTTTGACCGGTTTTTTTTCGTTTTTTGTGGTTTTGTACGCTATAAACGGAATAAACTTTAACTTTTATTTAATAGAAAACCCTAATACATCAAAAACGAAATATATTGGAAAGGAAAATACAACACAATGCAAGCCTTGCAAGGATATTTAAAATACAACGTCAACAACATAATGCAAGCAAATTAAAAATACAACATACTAATCGAAAATTAGTAATCATCTTCGGCTTCTTCGCTGCTCATCATATAATCATACCGTGGTCCTCCCGGAGATAGAGTGCCTTCGCTGCTAGCATCTAGTGCAATTTCTTCATCGGATAGTGGAATGGATTCATTTTGCTGCACCTCGTCATCAAAGACATCTTCTTCAAAAACTAAGGGTATTTCAAGAGGGCATTTGTCTTGTTTACGCTCTTTAGCGTCCAAGTGATCCTTCAAACACATGTACATCTCTAAAGACGCCAGAGTGAGTCTTGTTCTTCGGATTGACAACACCCTTCCATTTGTTGAAAATGCGGATTCAGAAGCTACCGAAGAAGCTTGTACACTTATTATATCCATGGCTATGCGGGATAGAACGGGAAACATTGTTTCCTTTTCTTTCCAAAAACCTAAGACATCAAAACTTGCAAACTCTTTGGGATGAAGATGTGTGACAAAATCTGAATTGACATATCGCTCATATTCACTAGACATTGTAGGATCAGTCCTTGCCTTTTTTTTGTATGTGCTTTTAAACCGTTTAGCAAACGGCTATACTTATTTCCGCCACTCGCCTTTGATGAAGTAGCCCCACCACTTGTTTGAGATGATTGAGTTGGGTTACCATATTTTGCATAATAAAGATTATACAAACCTTCCAAAGATTCTTTAAAATAAATTTTTGACTTAGATGCAAAAGTATCGTCAAAAAACTCCAAATCCGTACTTATCGACTCGATAAGAAAGTCTACCCCGTTTACATTAAAACATGGATTTAAAGCGGCTGCACAAGTAATTATCGGTGGCATGTGTTGAAAATACTTCCTAAGTTTTTTCTTCATTGGTTTAATCATACTTGACAATATACCCCCCTCAAGTTCATATTCGCTTAATACCGTACTCATGAAGAAAATCTGTTGAAGTACCAATGGAGATGTTGGGTAGTAAACCCCCGATAAAATTTCTGTGGCATTGTTAAACATTTCAAGTAATTGGGTTAAAGATTGAATAATAACCCAATTTTCAGCCGGAAAACGATTACACCTATTCTTATTGGCCAAAACGTCATGAAAATATGCCAAAGTATTTTGTTGTTTCAAACCACTTAGGAACATATGATAAGTGGAGTTCCATCGTGCTGGAACGTCCCAGTTTGGTCGTAAACAAAGTTTCTCTGCATCTTTACAGATTTTAACATAGCGTTGTCGGTTTCTTGCACTTGATTTGAAAATATCTTTTAACATTGTCTTAAAAGATTCTCTTATTGCATTAATCGCGGGGACCTCTAAACCAGCTTGCACAACCAAGTTAATGATGTGTGCAACACAACGACTATGATAAAATCTATCCCCCATTGGTGGCTCTTATTTTAATTTTAGTTTATCTATGGCGGATGTGTTGTTGCTAGCATTATCTAATGTAATTGACATAACTTTATCTTCCAAGTTAAAATTGGTAAGGACTTTTGTCAACATTTTAAACAAGGCTCCGCCCGTGTGAGGAGACGGAAACTCTTCGAATGTACAACAACCCAGAATTTTCATCAAATGCAAAATCAACCTATTTTACTATGATCACAATTGTATGGGAAATTTTTTCACTTTATTACATTACTTGCATTACCAATATCTCAATATGCAATATAACTTGCATAACTAAAGTAGACGAGCTCACTCAACCTACCTATGCCATCTATATCTATTTATATGTCAAGCAAGCATCATAACATATCAAGTCGATATTTTTATCATTATACAAAGACATAACTATAAAATGTATCCATTCGAACGTTATCTCAAAACGCGCCTTTAAACGTTATCGTATACCTCTAAACCCTAATCATGAAAGGTTAATATCTATAATTGGACTGCACAAGCTATAAAGTCATGTAAAAGTAATTACCATCTCATTTTGAATCATTTCCTCCAAAATTAGGTTACAAGTCCATTAAAGCTAAGCACAGTCATTTAATGCACGACTATTCAAAATAGTCGTTTCACCTCCGTTTTCCTAAATAATCTTGTACAATTATCAAGTAACGATTCAAGCACAGTATATACTTCATTTTAATTCATAATCATTCATTCATAAGATTTCATGAAATGAAACCTAGGAAACCCTAACCGAGCAAATACTAAACATGAATCATTTCTCGATATTTACCATCATAAACCTAACCAACACTCAAAAAGGTTTTAAGAACTTAATTTACCACATGATCAATCATATTCTATATACATACATCATTTCATCTCAATTATACATGAAATAAATCCAAGAAACCCTAAACGTGCCCTAATATGAACATTCAACCCGTTTACTCGTTTTCACCCATTTTAAACCCGAACCACCTATCAATTATTGTTATTAATCCTTAATACAAGTCTTGTGAACATATATCTATCATTATATCACAAATGTACTCGAATTATAAGCAAGAAAACTCAATCCGAGCCCTAATGGAACCCGCGACCTCTTTTCTTGCAATTTGACCCATTTTGAAAGTTTCCTTTGCAACCAAGAACCTTATGACTAAGCAACTAGATCCCTTAAGCAGATTAAAATGCTACTTCCATCATCTCTTGGCTCTAAATGAAGCTGAATTCTCCTTGAGCTACGGTTGGCGGCTAGTTCCACCACAAACACCTCCACAAACTTCCACCTTGCACCATAGACTCTCAAACTTATCCCGTAGCCTCACCACATCACCCCCACTAGTCCTAACCTTAATCACTAAGATCCTTTGGCCTCTAAGGGTCGAACTGGTATAAATAGGGGTGTCATGCCCTCATTTCTACTCATCCCCCGCTTCCTCCTCTATAACCCATCATAGCAGCAATACTTTGCTCAAAGAAGATCCTAAGAGGTCCTAATAAGTCTCAAGAACAGAAGTGAAGCAAAAAAAACCAAGAAAAGAAGTCCCGGAGTCGTTATTCTAGGTGTACGAAGCTAAAGTCCGATTTTGACCGTTTCAAGCTATAAGCTCAAAACCAGGTTTGATGTTTCTTTCTGTTCCTACACAAGTATATGTTCATATTACTCTAAATAAATATCTTGTTAAAGTTTTATAATCAATTCATGGCACATTTTCAATTTTGATCCAAAACCGCTAACACCGAAACCCTCTTTTTATGTTTTTCATAAATCATAAAAGTCACTAATGATAAAATGGTTGTTATAATCAATCCTAACATGAGTACCTAATGTTATTATAACTACTCTGATTGATTATTGAAGGATTTGCAATAAACAAACTATGCATTTTCATTATAAAACCCAATTCGACCCGTTTTTGATTTTAGCGTAACGAATCGTTAATCTGAACTTTCGTTAAGTTCACTTCATATTTTAGCTTTATATTAATAAGTTATAACGTAAATGTCTTTTGGAATGTTGAACATAAGATTTGCAGGGCTCAATTCGGACTTGTTTCTTAATATTATCCAATGCAAGGGGTTATATCGTAACTTTCTAAAACTTATAACTAAAGGATTGAAAAATGTGATTTTATCAAAATTATAATATAAGGAGGTCTATATGTCATTTTCAAAGTGCATGGTTTATTTGTACATTTTTAAACTTGAAGGACCAAACTCGTAAAATGCAAATCCAAGGGTATATTTTGCCATTTTTCATTCTTAAGGGTCTAAAATGTAACATTTGAAAAAAAATATAAAATGTATTCAAAATATTGTCAACGACATAATTTAATTAACGCTTCTCGTGTTATCATTTTCTAATATTGATCAAACGTTAAAACCGATTTATACGTATCACAATACTTAGAGAGCTTCATATTAAGGGGTTTATCTTGGTATTACGTTCTGACTGAGTTGTTTGGTTTCGATCTTAAAGTGCTAGCCCTCAAACGTATACAGAAATGACTTCTGAACTATGATGGCCCGACAGTGATACAATCAATCCAAACTTTCCATCAAACTATAACAATATTCGTCTCTCAGAACCAAAGTTTAGAGTAAATCTATCTAGGACTTGACATATTTACTCAGGTTGCGTGACGTGGCTGTTTACTATCATTTTGCTATATCAACCTTCCCCGTTAAGATTGTGATAAAGTCGTCAGCTTTCATTTTGGAATATTTTATTACAATACATATTAGGTGAGTTCTAGCTCGCTTTTCAATCTCTTTAATGTTTTATAAACCCGCGAGGGGGATACATGCTTGTTTACAAACTCTTTTACATACTCGTTTATCTTATGACAATGTGATTACTTTTCAAAGACTTAGTGAGTTCATAGCTTCGCATTTCAATATTTTAATATTTCAATCTTTTTATAAACCCACGAGGGGGATACATACTATAAACCATGAATGCAATTATTTATGTATGCTATTCCGATTTATTATTGCCTAAGTAACTATTTTGCCTTTAACTCCCCAATATCATGAACTGTTAATTACTCTACGGAGTAAGCGCGAATGTTGTGAATAGATCTATTTGGGTTGGACTCCCGTTGGAACTACCAGTGAAGTGATATAGGTAACCAATTCTATATATATATATATATATATATATATATATCACATCATTTTGGGTATATATATACACTAGTCAGTTTGTGTGCCATGAGCTTAGACCAAGACCAAATCAGACCAAACAAGACGATAACGCAATAATACACTGTTACTATGATAATTGTATTCGTTGCAATTATTACAAATAACGGGTATATAATAACGTGACCCAAGATCATAACAATACCATTTTCATAATAATTGTGTTTGTACAATTATTACACTATGACTTGTATTCAAACTATTTATCAAACCTATGAATTTCACTCAACCATTGTGTTGACTTTTTAGCATGTTTATCTCAGGTAATTGAGCAACTTGCGGCACGGAGTGGCATGGACTTGAAGATGGCTAAAACTTGTTATCATTCACATTGTATGTAACTAGATTTTGGGACCTGCCTTTGTAAAACTCTGATTTTAAATGAATGATAACGTATCTTTTGAACAACGTCTCTTTTGAGTCGTTTTCTATGATTATGATTGTTGTATCCATGAAGTAATACCCCAGATTAGCTTCCGCTGCTATATGTAAAAATAGGGGTGTTACAGATTGGTATCAGCGCCATGGTTATAGAGAACAAGGTCAAAACCTTAACTATAACCACATTTCTTTTTCAGCCATCAAAGTCCTCCGTGCCACTACATTCCAGAACAAGTATGTAAAGATACATATCTATTATACTATTACATAAATAACTTATGTTATTTACAATTGGGTTGTTATCAGAACGATGTCTTCTCCCAACCACTCTACTTCCGATATTGAGGATGCTTTTTCCTCTATGAATATTCTTAACTATACTTCGGTCTCATCGGATTATTTCTCAGCTTCATCGGAAAGCAGTTCTTTTAACTCTTCGGAAAACTCTAAAGATAATATGATCCCACCAGTATTCTCACCTTTCTACAATAATCCTTGTTTAAAGGACGTACAAGCATTTTATGCTAAGGAATTACCTATTTCACCACCAGATCCTATTACTCCACCAGCTATTTTGACTCCATCTCCGGTATTACCACCATCACTACTATTTGATCCCTGATATTTCTTTGTTCCTAAAGAATTATTACCACCTAAGAAGCAAATCCATTCCCCATCTTCTTCCTCAACTACGTTATCTAATTCATCTCGGAATCAAACCTGTGATTTGGTATCACCATCTTTCTTAGTTTATACTCCTACCCCACCTCAGGTATTTGAAATAGGAAAAAGTTTAAGTAAGATACATCTGAAGCATCATGAGGAACAAATCGAAGATATTTTGAATTACTTAGATGAACCCTCTTTTCACCGCATTGAGAAAATGGAAGAAGGACGTATTAATGATAGAATGATCATACGAAGAAATGGTAACA
Organism: Tanacetum coccineum; assembly: GCA_026074375.1. Taxonomy (NCBI): domain Eukaryota; kingdom Viridiplantae; phylum Streptophyta; class Magnoliopsida; order Asterales; family Asteraceae; genus Tanacetum; species Tanacetum coccineum. Next base: position 470 of record BQNB010189867.1, on the reverse strand, counting down.
AACTAAAGACCGAACTTAAGAGAATCCGTACTCAGATTGTCAAACTTCAAAAGAAGAAGTTAGGGCAAAAGGATAAGATTGCCTTTGCTCACTATAGAATTTCCAATCTTAAACAAATCGTTGAGGAGATCCAAGCTCGTAACCAAACAGATCATGAAGATCTTTAGAATGCCATCTACAAGCTCAAATTTAGCAAACTATCAGACTAGTTATAGCTTCATCCTAGCCATAGGATGTGTGGTATAAATAAAAACACTTGTTAAATCTTGACTATGTACAGTACTAAGACAAGTTGTTCTTAATACAAAGGAAAATCCCGTTACCTTGTTGTTTCATAAATACCAACATATATCTCTTTCATCATCATCCCTGTCATCATCATATGCATCATTATCTCCGTCTCCATCATTATGAATCATACCATAACCCCTAAGTGCTTAAAATTCAAAAATAAGCTTTTCTCTTTAAGC
>BQNB010189866.1:0-10828 GCA_026074375.1 Tanacetum coccineum | reverse complement strand
CATTTTAAGTCCGTTTTTGGTTATTTTAGCTCGTTTTTAAAGGTAAAAGGTATGTGTAATTAAGCACATACCAGTTTTATATTTTTATATTTTATTTTTTGAAAAAAATTTGTATAAAATGAAAAATCTTTTGGGTTTTTATATTTTCTTATATACATATGATACACAAGATATACCATGAGTTGCCACCAATACTCGTCCTCTTCCTTTGTTAGACGTTTTAGCATTTCCGGAGACATGCTTCTCATACCAAGCTTTTCGATCAAGAAGTTGAATCTTTCTCGTGGCAAGGTTTTGGTGAAGATGTTAGCCAGTTGATATTCAGTCCGAACAAATTATAGTTCCACTATTCCATTCTCCACTTGCTCCTTTATAAAATGGTAGCGTACACGATGTGCTTGGCTCTTGAGTGTTGAACGTTGTTGCAGCATAGAGCAATCGCACTTTTATTGTCGCAGTACAGAGAAATCTTATTGAATGTAAACCCATAGTCTGTTAGCTGTGATCGCATCTATAGGATTTGAGCACAACACCCTGATAAGGAAATATATTCAGCCTTTGTACTCGAGATCGCAGTGCTCTTTTGCTTCTTGGAAGACCAGCTAACAAGTTTGTCACCTAAGAATTGAGCGCTTCTTGATGTACTGCGTCTAGTATCCTGACACACCGCGTGATCTGCATCTGAATATGCTGTTAAAGACATACCGGTATCCTTCGAATACCAGAGACCCATGTTAATGGTTCCTTTTAGGTATCAAAAGATCCGCTTAACCGCATTTAAGTTCTTTTCGGTAGGCTTTGCCTGATACCGGGCACATAAGCAGACTGCATAAATAAGTTCGGGTCTCCTAGACGTCAAATACATGAGGGATCCAATCATGCCACGGTAATGTGTAGCATCAACTGGTGTCCCCTGTAGATCTACATCCAGTTTATTCTTTTCTACCATAGGTGTGTCTACAGAATCACTAGTGAGCATACCATATTTTTTAATAATTTCAGAAGCATATTTTGATTGGTTTATGAAGATGCCTCAGGGACTTTGAGAAATTTGTAATCCTAAAAAGAATGACATCTGCCCAATCATTGACATCTTGAACTTAGTGGTCATAAGATTAGCAAACTCATCACACATAGCAGTATTAGATGATGCAAATATTTTATCGTCGACATAAATTTGTACCAGTAATAAGTCATTTCCTGCTTTCCTTGTGAAGAGTGTTGGATCGACTGCACCTTTAGAAATGTTGTGAGATGAGGAAACTTGACAGCATGTCGTACCATGCACGTGGTGATTATTTGAGACCATAAAGGGCCTTTTTGAGCTTGTACACATGCGATAGGTTGTCCTGATCAACAAATCTCTCTAGTTGAGAAACATAAACCTCTTCCTTGAGCTCGCCATATGAGAAAGCCGTTTTGACGTCCATCTGGTAGATCGTCATATTCTTGTTGGCGACATTTGCTACGAAGATAAGAATGACTTCTATTCTTGCAACCGGTGCAAATGATTCCTCAAAGTCGATTCCCTCCTCTTGTCTAAATCCTTGAGCAACCAATCTAGCCTTGTTCTTGAGTACCTCGCCAAATTCGTCTTTTTTGACCTTGAAGATCCACTTCTATTTGATCAACATTACTTTATCTGTACAAGGCACCAATTCCTAAACTTGTTGTCTTTCAAATTCATGAATTTCTTCTTGCATTACCTCAATCCATGAGGATTCGAGCATAGCTTCTTTGAAGTTCTTTGGTTCTACAGAAGTTAGGAAGGCATCAAAGTAACACCACATGACATCAGTTTCGAGTTGCTTTCTCGTGGATACTGGTCAAGACAGGTTACCAATCATGTTTTCCAACGGATGATCTTTAGTCTATCTACCAATCAGTTCTAGTGGAGAGTGCGAGGACTATGTATTTGGCGATGATTCTTGAGAAGTAGAAACATCATGAAGAGATTCATGACATAGATCGTCAAAATGTGCATTTGGTATCGGTTCTTCAACACCTTGTGAGATGATTAAGGATTGTTGTTGGTTGGTTGATGAAGTACATGAAAACGCATCTTGATTAATGGTTGTTGATGAAGGTGTAGCGGCTATTTCAACAGCTCTTGGTGCATCAGCTACTGGAACTAGAGAAATAGCACTTGATGGAGGGTTGAAGTATTCATCGAACATAGGTTGAAACAAACGATCCCAATCATTTCTTGTTGGTGGATTAAAATGTTGTTGATGAACAGGACGAGTCCTGAACTGGATGTTACAGGAGTCATTGATTGAAGCCGGGTCCTTAACTGAATTGTGCAGAAGCCATTACTGTCAGCTCATCGAACGTCACATGAATAGTTTCCATAATTTTCCGGGTTCTCCTGTTATAGATTCTGAAGGCTTTCTTTACGGGTGCGTAACCAACAAAAATACCAATATCGGCCTTTGCATTTAGTTTACCCAAATCCTCACTATCATTGGTCAGATAACAGAGTGAACCAAAGACATAAAGAAATGATAAATCCAGCTTCTTGTCATGCATCAGCTCATAAGAAGTTTTGTTGTATCAGAGACGGTCAGGGAACATTTTGGGTATAACAAGCTGTATGATTGCTTTCGGCCCCTCAGAAATTAAAATAGAGCCTTGTAAAAATATTACATTGTAGGAGCAACAGCTTCTACAAGAGTCTGGTTTTGTCTTTCTGACCTAACGACGTTCGTTGAAGAGATGCAGCAATAATTTTTAGTGCGAGATGCTGACATTTTCATCAAATTCTCAAAGAGTCTGATTGACAATTCAGTTCCATTATCTGTCCTAACATTACGGACTGTAGCATTTAAACGAACTTGAATATTTTTAATTCATTTGATGATAGCGTCAGGAACTTCATCCTTTGATCTTAGAAATTTAACCCAAGTAAATCGAGAGTAATCATCAACAACCACCAAGATGTACTTTTTCCCATTTATGCTCTCCACACGCATCGGGCCACAAAGATCATATGTAGAAATAAGGTATCACTTGTTAGTGTCTTAGCTTTGGGTTTGATGAGAGGATTTCTTGCTTTTTGCATAATTGCACATTCTAACACAGATGATCTTTCTTAAATTTAAGCTTTGGAATGCCTCGTACAAGACTGTCTTTGGCTAGCTTGTTTAGATTACCAAAGTTGAGATGAGATAACCGACGGTTCCATAACCAGCTCTTAGTCTTTAAAGCTTTTGAAAGTAGACTGATCAGAGAAGTCTTTAGCATGTCATCTAAAAGAAATTATGTACAAAGATTAAGTCTCTGACCTGAAAGAAGTAACAACAAAATACCGTTTAAATTCCGAATAAAGCAGGTGTTTTTCCGAAAAGCAACTTCAAGATCCGAGTCATAGAATTAATCCTAATCCCAGCTGATAGTCACCATAACCTATAATTTTTGCAATCTGGTCGTTTCCGAATCGAACAGTTCCCAGAAATTTACTAACGAAATTCATGAGTTGAGAGCGGTTTCCTATCATATGTTTTGAGCATCCAAAGTCCAGATACCAGAGAATAATATGGACAACCTATCATTAACACGAGAAGAAGAAGATGGAACATTTGTAGCATTGGATCCCCATAAATGATTGGGTTCCGAGTTGTTAGCAATCTTAGATTCTACAATCTTAGCTTTTTTACTCGAACATACTGATTTCATTTGTTTGGGTCTCCTGCTATAGACTTTGTTCTCTGGTTTTTGTGTTTCACCTTAATTAGAAGTGGTTTCTTTAAGATGCACTATTTTTGTAGGAGTAATCCTAGTTAAAGGGCATGAGTTACCAACTATAGTGAAAAGTCTGCATGTTGGTTTCTACTTATATCCTATTTCAGTAAACACTTTACCCGTAGGTTTCCAAATATTATGTTGTTGGCTTTTCTTATCAGACTTGGATTTAGATCGCACATTCACATCATGCACAAAATCAAGGAAACAAACATCATGATTTGCATCAAACATACATTGTTTACATTTAACACAAATTAACTCAGAATTTTCATTTAACATAGTATGTTTAACATTTGCATCACAAATAGGGTCTTTAACACGATTCTTTTTATTAGATCTTAAATTAACTCTCCTACATTAGACTTCTACTTTATTCTTTATGTTGCTAACGTGGTGTTTGTGAGACCTATCAAACCCTTTTTATATTGCCTAATTAGCTTGATCTTCTGCTAGCACTAGTAGAACTCATCAACCTGAAAGGCCACAACGGTGTGTTAGAATCTGGTGTTTTGGATGACTCTACCTATTTATGAATGTTGCTCAAGGATGTGAGAGGTTATGAAAACCTAACTTTCTTGACTTTGTTCATTGGTTTGACAGCAACCAATTTCTGACAAGGTTTATTCGTAGTAGGGCATGTGTCTCGAACATAAACAAGTAACTCCTGAATTCGTTTAGCATGCTTACAGGCAAAGTCTAACACATTATCTAAAGTTTGTTTTGCTTTAGCTTGTTCAACTATTCCCCGAATAATATCTGGTTGTTCTTTAGTGTACTTAAGATAGTCTATGTGAGCGTCCTTATTTCAATAATCTAGGAGCTAAAGGATCTAAATCAAGTTTGAACATCCCTGGAGCAAAAGTTATGGCATTAGTTATTGTGGTGACATTATCAAGCATATTTTTACCTTTTAATTTTCTTAATTCATTTTGTAATGTTGTTGTCACAAGAACCTTTTCGTTTCAATTTGACCTATTAAAATCTTATTTCCATAGACTATAGAGTTTTACAATTGAGAAATCAAAGAGTCATAGTGTTCTTTAGAAAGAGCATGTGTCTTTTTAACCGAATCAAATTGATATTTGTAAATCATTTTCAAATGCTCAATTTCTTTATGCAAACGCTGGTTTTCAGAAAGTAATTTGGCCACCCTATGCTTCAGCTCAATTTAACTTTTTCAATTTAATTCCATATCTTTTTAACTTTTCTCTCTCTTCCTTGTCATTTTATCTCAAGATGTAGATATTTCCTATCAAACTTACAGATAGTAGTGTTTAAGCTTGTAGCTGAGCTTTCAAATCATTATTTTCAAAATATTCTGGAATTTCAGGAGCATTTTGATTATCATTGGATATATCTTTTTAAAAAATTTCTTGATTGAGTTGCATTGTTAACTAAAGAGAAATGCAATGTTTTTCAAGTTGTGAGTAACTTTTCGAAATATCATTATACGCATTTTGTTTGTTCAAAAGCTCAGCGTCAAGATCCAAACACTTCACACAAAATTCACTACTTTGCATTTCCAAATTCACATCATCAAAAAGAGTAGTAGAATTCATCACACATATTATAACATCTTGAGACATGATATGGGTGTAAGAATTCGATCATTTCACAAGAAAAATGTACTTTCTTATGATTTCAAAACACTATTTGTTGCAGATACCGTGAACAACCAACTTCCATCTGGATAAAAACTATTGTACTAGTCCATACCGATCATTTAAAAGATCTTTATCAAAAAAATTGAATATGTCTTTTAATGTCTTTAAAAGAGGAATAATTTCATTTAGAAAAACAACTTTAGTGTTTTTGGGGGGGGGGTGGGGTTCAAACCCAATCCCCTTCTGTGACTAGCATCATGTGTAATACCACTTTTTACTACGGTGATCAAACTAGGCTAAGATGGTATTTAAGGATTTTAAGGCTTGTATTAACCAGCCTTACCATAGAAGTTTCCTTAGGACCTCATTTTGAACAGGTGAAGTATTATTTGGTCTCCTCTATTAAGGTGTGAAGTTTGTAACCATAAGCATATCTAGCAGACAATTCTTGTTTGTGGAATCAAAATGTGTTAATAAGAACAAATAATGACTAAAACTTTAATTATATATTTTTTTCGACCTCTCAACGTATTGATAATAACAAAATGTAAAAATCGTTTAACAATAAAAATTAAACGTTTACAAATTATTAAACGTAAAATTCCATTTCTTTTTTTCTAAGATTAGTAATCACTTAAGGTTGAACAAACAAATCAATAAGCTGATTAGTGATCAAGAAATATTCATTCCTCTTATCCATAATACAATTTAACAAAAGAATTTCACAAAATTAATTCTACAAAATATTTTCTAATAAAAGAAAAGTTTATTAAAACTTAAAATATGAAATTCAAAATTTTCCCCAAAAACGGGAGCTTACTATAACAGATACAACCTTCCTCACAAAAAAAACAAAAAAGGAGCGTAAGTTTACTAGCGGGCCCCTTATTATGCCTGCGACCCCATATAAATCTAGGACAAGCCGACCATACCCGCCAGTGACCATTAGATTTTCCTGCCTATAAATACTTGCTCCATTCCTTGCAGAAAATCAGAACCTCTTTGCAAGAATTTTCTCACGCATATTTCTATCACTAGAAAACCTTCTTTCTTTCACTAAATATCTTGATCACTAACATATCTTGATCTTGTTTCAAGTGATCTAATCTCTTCTTCTCATCTCTTCCCTCTCATTCAGGTGCAAGAGAAGAACACTCGTATTCGCCAAGAAATGAAGTGTTGATTAGTGATCTCTCCTCCTTTCTTCTAAGTATCAAATCTCTATTTTAATTATCTTGTGTATTTGTGTGATTCGGATATTAGGTAAATCTAATAGTGTAGATCTGGTGATCGTGTAGTGATTGTGAAGTGGTAGATTGGTTCTAGCTAAGATTAGGACTCGACATTTAGCTTAGTGTCGGAAAATAACGTAAGAAACGTGTAAACGGTTTTCTTCGCCTGAAGGGAGCTTGTTGACATAGTGAAATCTCGAGTAGGATACTCGGGAAGTGGAGTAGGGCGAAGAAGAGCTTCGTAGCCGAACCACTATAAATCTTGGTGTCTTCGTTTAATTGTTCCTTCTCTCATCTCTCTATATTGTTGTGATTGTTATTTTCTATTAGTTTAGATATTTACTTAATTGATTCATATTGTTGGTTGGTTAAACATACTACTCAAATCTAAGTATTTTAAAGCAAAGTTTAAAAAAAATGAACCTGTAAACTATTCAACCCCCCCTTCTAGTCCATAATTGGTATCAGGAGCCAAGGTCACTCAAGATTTTTAAAATATATTGTATTTTAAAGCTTGGATCGATATATGGATTCCGAAAAATATCTAGAAAGGCAATCTATGCAAAGACCACCACTCTTTTAAAGTGATATTTTTATTTATTAGAAAATAGATTTGGGACATATGTTAAATCAAAAGATCTAGATCTGTGGCATGTTATTCCCAACGGTGATTTTCAACCCATTGAACAAAATCCGGAAACCAAATTAGATGAGGTTATCCCTTTTGAAAAACAAAGTGATGATCTTAAAACGAAACTTACGAAAAATAACAAAGCTAAAATGGTTATTTATAACGCTTTGCCTAGAAAAGAGTATGAAAGAATTTTCATATGTAATACGGCAAAAGAAATTTAGAAAACATTGTTAATCACCCACCAAGGTAATAGTCAAGTCAAAGATAATAATGAGACCTTTTGGTTCAACAATATGAACAATTCGTCATTTCCGAAGACGAATCTATAGATAGTGCTTTTGCTAGATTTAATACTATTATTACTAGTTTAAAAGCTCTTGATGAAGGTTATTCTAGCAAGAACTATGTTAGGAAATTTCTTAGGGCTCTACATCCTAAATGGAGAGCAAAGGTCACGACAATTGAAGAGTCAAAATAACTTAAAACAATCACTATCTCTGATGACTTATCAGGAACCTCAAAGTTTATGAAATGATCATCAAGAAAGATTCCAAAATAGTCAAAGCAATAAGTGAAAAAAATCTCTTGCTTATAAGGCTAAGAAGAAATCTATTGAAGAAAAGTGTTCGAACTTTCGGAAGCACAAATTCAAACACAAATTGTCAAACGTAACGATAATTCGTTTCACAGCCTCCCCGGCAACGGCGCCAAAAATTGACTCACGAAATCTTATTCCTTTTTATATATAAATAAATATAAATATATAACAAGGATCAAAATCCACAAAATCAATGAAACCGGAAGTAGTATAGAGTATTTCCGGGTCGTTATGTCCCAACGAGGCTTGAATGGAAAATCGAATGACGGATTGATGATTGATGTTTGAATGACAAAGATTTGGATTTGACTTTTCTAAATAAAATGCAAAAGCAATTAAGGAAATCCTATCAACGAAAGCTATTAAAGATTTAAACCTAAAATGAGACGGGAATGTAAAAATGCGAGCTATAAAAAGAATTATATTATCAAAAATTAAACCCTAAAGCGATAAAAATGCTAAACAAATGGAACAAACAAGTTGGGCGCTAAACCTAATAAGCAAATGCAAACAAAGATAAGCAAGGTAAATAAGCTAGAACAGGCCTAGACAAATCTAATAAGCCAAACTAACCCTAAATAAGCAAATTCAGCAAACCATTAAGCTAAATTAAGCAAGAGAAACTCAGCAGTACTAACTTAGAGTTAGTACTGCTAGCTTTGAGTTAGTACTGCTGGCTTCAAGTTAGTACTGCTAGCTTTAATAAAACACAATGAAGTAAGAAATAAGCAAATAAGCTAAAACAGATATTTAACTATTCCTAATAAGCACTCAGGCATAAGAATAAGCATCTAGAATAAACTAGAAAGGCAAATAAGCTAAAAAACTAAAAACTGATAAACTCTTAAAATTACTTTGAAAAGGCAAATAAACTTAAATAAGCTCTACTAAAGACAGTAAACGAAAATGGGCTTAATCTACTTTAAAAAGCTAAGCAAATCTTAAATAAGCAGAAATAATAAGCTAATAAGCAAAAATGAACTAACAGTACTAACAGTATTAACTACCAGTACTAACCTGGAGTTAGTACTGCTAGCTTTGAGTTAGTACTGCTAGCTTTAAAATCCCAAAAGAGAACTAGCAGTACTAACTATGGGTTAGTACTGCTTGTTCCAAACACCCCTTAAAGTTTTCAAAAATCATTTTTCTTTTTATTTTAAGCTGATTTGGTCCTAAATTGTTAAAAACAGATTATCAAATAACAAAATAAGACACTTATAAGCAGATTTCAATCAATAATAAGCACTTAAATAAGCTAAATCAATCTAACAGTTTTAACTCATAACTAACAGTACTAACTAAGAAATTTGCACAAATCACTTTTAAACTAACAACTAAGCAAGATAAGCACTAAACATCATAATAAAGCATAAATAAGCAAATATAGGTAACAAATAAGCACTAATAAGCAGTTCTACAGTAAATAAGAAAAATAAGAAAAAAAGAGACTTACAACACCCTTGCTCAAAACAGGGTTAAACAAAGAGTCTACAAGCTCTAGCTTGTATAAAACAAGCTAGTGAGAGTCCATAAGCCCATCCAAAACTGGCTTATCATCCATAAGCTGTGGTATATTTGAGTGTGGAATTTTTTTATTTTTTCTTAACTAATTAGCTTTTTTAGTTTACTTGATGAAAACAACTTATAAATAAGCTTAAGTGAGTGCTTCTTAACACATTTTAAACACAAATCAAACACTTAAGCACTTAGAATTAAAAATTAAAATTTAACATAAAAACCTCAAAAACTTTATTAATGCTGAAAAAGAGTACAATGCTGAAAGAAAAGTTACAATAAGCTGGTTAATGACTTAAATTAAACTACAATAATCTAAGATGCCTTAAAGGCTTACAAAAGGCTCTATTTATAGCCGAAGTCTTCTCTTCTTGGTCTTCTCACCTGTGCTTCTTTTGTGAGAGCTTCACTAGGTGTTTTTGTTGTGTGAGGGACTTGATAAAAGTAATCTCAGCCATTCAATCTTCTTGTGTTTCTTTTTGAGTCAATCTAGCCAACGAAATTACTTGAAAATAGTGAAGGATTGCCAACATGGCAATTATAAAGCTGGGGGGAGATAGTGGAGGAGAGGGGAAGGTTTTATCCTCTAAATTTTTCATGGTTGTAGGGTAAAAGAGAGAAGAAAACCCGTGATTGGTTCTTGGGTTCTGTTGGGCGGGAAAATGGCTTTGGGTAAGTTGGCAGCTTTGGCCCCTCAAGTTATACTTTACCCAATTTCTAATTTCAGCCCTTGTCTTTTCATTCATGTAATACAACTTGGTTGACTTTTGACTTTGTCGGGGTTGACTTTCTGACTTTGACTGACTTTGGCCTCGATTTGACTTTGTCTTTTCCATTCCGTGCTCGGTTTTGTCGTTTTTGGCTTTCTTTTTGTCCTTTTCTTGAATATCCGTTTCCTGCACAATTCAAATGCAAAACATACAAATACAATGTATTTTTGGTACGTTTTTAGTCATTTAAGTCCGTTTTTAATGGAAAATGGTATGTGTAATTAAGCACATACCAAAATCCCCCATACTAAGGTATTGCCGTGTCCTCACGCAATGTTATGAAGTAAACACTCAAGAAACCAAGAATCTTAATCCCCCTCGACTAATAACCTCGAAAAGTAGCTAAGTGTTCGTCAAGGGGAACTAAAGAATCAATAGCTTCGACAAGTCTCGTTTTCACCATTTTTTATATGTACACTAACTATCCCTAATATTTTTGGATTTTCCTTTTTCTTTTCTTAATTACCTGTTTGACTTCCTTTATTTTATCAACATTGGGATCATAGAATGAGAAGCGCCCATAGAATAATCTACGGATGTCCTGACGGATAAATTCATCGTCCCCGATTTTTCACTAGTCCCAAGCTAAGCGTAAAAACGAAATCACTGTTAAGTACAAGTAAAGATGCTAACACTACTTATAACTATGATTCCCAACAATTATTCAATTAAAGTGATTGTGCTTAATTTTAAGTTAAATTTAGATCGACAATTTAGAAAGTAGCATAATT
>BQNB010189862.1:0-11833 GCA_026074375.1 Tanacetum coccineum | reverse complement strand
TTTTTTGGTGAAAATGGCAAAATGCTATGATATGATATATGAAGATCCTGGAATAGTTTTGAGCACATATAAATTACCCGTCTATGTTATGATTATCAGTGATAAATAGACATGGCAATGATTTAGGGGATGTTTGTTTCGGCTTATATGTGGGCTCGTGAGTGATATGTGTTTAATCACATATTAGTTTACTTTATTAAATGAGCTAAAAAGACCAAAAATACATGAAAAATGCATTGTGTATGTGTGTTTTGTGATTTATGACTTGCAGGTAACGGATATTGCACAAATGGACAATAATGAAGCAAAACGGACAACACCAAGCACGAAATAGAAAGAGTATGAGAAATCAAAGCCGAAGGCGTATTTAACTTTCATGGGTCAACCCGTACCCATTTTATTGGGCCAGATCATCCCATTAAGATCTATACCTATAAACCTTAGCCTTTTATATACAAGTCCAAAACTATCCATTAAGATCTATAACCTATAAACGCTAACTAGCTAAGCGTCTATTTATATACAATGTGCGTTATAGATCTTCAAACAGCTGTATTTATCAATCTATTAGATACTGCAACATATAATGTCTCTTAGCTTATCTTAGCTTCATACTAATCCCATGAACACTATACAATTAGCATAACTATAGCCTCTTTAATCCGAAAATAGCGGTAACACAATCCCACGAGATCTAGTGCCTGTGATGCTCTGAGAATCGAACTCCTCACACCATAACATACATCTGAGAACACACACCATAACGGTACAAACAGAGGAGACAACCTGTTCTCACTTATTTGCTTTCAGGTCGCATACTGTAGATCTTGAGACACACGTAAATCATACGACTTACTCTCTGCACTAGTCAACTGACGTCACATTCATATTCTCACCATTTCCTCTAGTTCTTATGTTATGCGTCCTTTTATTAGTATCTTACATCGAAAAATGTTACTCTCAGTCACTTTCATATGGGACAATAATGATGAGCAAAACGGACAAGACCAAAAACACAATCACGGAAATGAAAGAGTATAAGAAAGATCAATCTAGAAGATGAGAGGCAGTTCAGCACCCGAGATAACCTGTATTTGAATTGTATTCTTTTACCTATTGGTTGGTTCTTTAATGAGGCAATAATCAACGCTAAAGAATCCAATTCTGGAACGTTGCAGCGAAGTTCTATGCCTTAAGTGTTTCTGTGAGATGTATCCTGTGCTCTTCGATAGAGTGTATAGCCAGAAAAAGGTTTTGATGGTTGGGTAATGGATAAAAATTGAAAAAATAATCTTAATTCAAGCCTCATAGGTAGAAGTAGTTGTAACTTTCATTACACAACACACTACAATGAACCACAATCGACCGATACCCATGTTGTTACATTAAGGGCTCTATAGATCAATTTTTAGAAAGTAAGGTTTTAAACCAAGCTTGTAAGCTTATCAGGAACTTAAACTGGGTGATTTATGAGATCCGCAATGTGAGTACATATATAGTATGGCAAGAATCATCCTAGTTTGTTTGATCGAAATATCCTGAATTTTTACAACAGTGTTGGTGTTAGCGAGGTTCTACAAAGAATTTTATGTGGCTCCGTGTGTCCTAATCTTATACTTGGGAAATTTTTGTGATGGTAAATAATAAGAGGTTGACTACATGACCTTTTGTCCTACCTTTTGTGCCTTACTGGTGTGAGCCTTACATAGAGCACACAAGAAAGAAAGTGAATCTATTCCTAAGATTTTGTTTATCTGATTGATAGAACATGTTTTTCTGTCGCGTGCCAACCTCTTGACCTTAAGCTTGATCTCTTTTTGTCGTGTTTTACTTGTTTTGCAAATATACTTAGCAGTCATCAATTAGCAGGTTTCACCATTCCCTTTAGTATCTATATTAAATGATGATTCGTTACATATACTATCGCTTCCAAATCAGCTTACCATTTTTTTGGGACCTCTGCAGGAGACGTGTTCCATGATGCCCCTAAAGAGTTTCCGGACCACCAAAATACAAATCATGATGAAAATCCTTCGATTACTAGTGTACAGAGGGAGAATGAATCTCCCTGCACACCTCGTTGCAATCTTGGGGAAACAGTAGAAACTTTAGTAGACCAAACAAATAGTAAAACAAGTAAAGTACATACACCTCCACCTGCTGGACCCTATAAAAGAAGAAAACTAATGAGTCCCACGGCACTTGATATCAAGCCCAATTTTTTTGACGAAGTAGCTCATGGTGGGGCCTTTTGCACATCAACGGCCTCCTCTTATGCAAGTGATTGTGATGAAACAGCTGAAGCTACCGAATACAGGGATGTGTTGCTTTTATTCCGGTTCAATGATCATGACCTCCCTTTTGAATTGCAAAAAATAATAGTATCTGATTTGAGATTACTTACTTTATTAGAAGCTGGACTTCCGTCATGGGTGATTTTCTGTCAGTCTTATCCTGTATTTTGTCATATTTATCGTCCATGGATGTCCCTTCTGGCAAGAGTTTTATATGTGATAATTTCCATTGTAACGGTTGTCATTGGTTTCTATGATTTGTACAAAAACGTCCCCGTTCTTAAAGCAACTGCGTCCCGGTTATGTGGGCCACTTTTTGATTGGATTGAAACATGGGAGATGGTATCGAGAATCAAGTATTTGGGAACTATGTTGTTTTTGCATAATTCTGAGAAGGCTGTAATGTGGTTCTTGATGATGACACGCACTGTTCGGTCATTTATATCGATCGTTACACAGCCATTAGCTGGGCCATTTGCTGATTTTTTGGAGGTTCTTTTTCCAGTTTGGAACTTAGTTTTCGAAACGGGACAGTATTTGTGCTCGTTCGTTTGGCTTCTTATGGAAACATCATGGGATGTAGTTGAGAATCTGGTTGAAGCAGTCCTGCTTCCTGTCTGGTTCCTCTTGTCATTTGTTTGGATGATTGGTAAGTTGATTATATTTGGCGAGGTTAATTGATTATTTGATTAGTATATCTAATGCATTTTTCTAATATTAATGCAGTAAAAAGTGTTATGTACCCGATAATTTGGTGCCTTTGGGGGATACTCTATGCTCCGATTAGTCTCATACTTGGTTTATCCAATTTTGTGGGATTTGTTTATAATGAAATATATGATTTGGCTAGAGACATATGGTTGTTTATGAGTAGCATCTTCAAACTAGCTTCAAGTGCTGAGGCGACAGTGCATACATACGAGGTTTCTATTTGGCGGTCTCTTTGGAATGACCTCTTCTCACAGGTGATTGGAACCTTAACTTCCCGAATTTTGCTTATTAACTTTTGGATAAGTGGATCCAGGTTGTGTTTTATTTTATGGCTCATATAAAGAGAGTTAACTCAAGGGGAGCGGGTCAAATTGATTGGATGGGTTGAAAGCCCCCCAAAGTTTACTTTTAGTGCATATAACCTATTAGAAGTTGAGTCTTTAGATTATTATTTCAATCATACTTGGCAAATTTAATTTTACAAAGTGCACACAACAAATAGAAAAAAGAAAGTGTCTGGGGCATTCCAACGAGATTTTCAACCCATACAAATGACCAGATTTGACCCATGGCTCGGCTCGCACATCTTGCCAATCATAGTCTTTTCTTTTCAGGCCTTATATGCAGTTCCTGTGCTAACAAAATCTCTTTTGTATTCTAGGTTTTCCGTGCTGTTCGGAGTATTTTACACGGATTTGTCGCATTCCTTACGGCTTGTAATAGACATCGGTTAAGGTTAGTTGGGATATTCATACCGAACATAACATTTTTCTGCAGTTCTCTCACCGTTATATAGTCGAACTGAAAATTTTTAATTTCCTGGAATTTGCAGCATATATAATCATTTACAGGAGCTCATTCGAACAGTCAATCAGCCATCCCAGAGGTCACAGTCCTTGAATCCTAACCATGATTCACAGCCGTTGAATTCTAGCCATGGATCACAGAGATCTGGAAGTCAGATACGGGTAAGTTTCTAGTATTCACTACGCCCCGCACACAAAATAATTTCAAACGGGTAAGGGTTGGATCTAATTGGGTTTGGATGGTCAACACGGTGATGACCCAATAACATGTTTAACATTAAAAAACTTTAGAAAGTTCAACCGGTGTAACCCGATTACAACCTGTAAATAACCTAATAACAGCTTGTTTTACCCACCAGTGTGTTTTACCCATTTAGATTAACGGGTTACATGGGTCGTGTCCGGATTAGGGCTGGTATTATTTGTACGGTTAACTAAACGGGCTGTGTTTTGGTTTGGTGATAGCAAATCACCAAACCTAATTGTTCTCGGCATCGGTTGATCCATTCATACATCTTCCATTATAGGAACTCATCTTATACTAGTAGTCTTGTTGGCACTCGAAAAAAAATATATTAAAAAGACAGGTATCATCATGTACCTCTTATTAAACTTTTGTCCAAAATTTGGAGTTTTTCATTCACCAAATGTTTAACAGGAAGAAGTCGGGGAACAAAAGCTGCGGTCCAGATCCAGAAGAAGCTTAGAGATGTAGAAATATGTTCATCTGTAAAGCATATAAAGTATATAGATAAAATACTTACTAACCAGCTCAGGGTCGTATAGAAGAATTAGTTATATAATGTCAATAGTTGTATTCAGCCGTAGCTTCAGGTAGATGTTTACTGTTAATGTGTGCTGTTTTCTTCGCTTTTCTTATTCCAAGCGGAATGAATTTAAAAACTTCTTTTGAGATGTAAATAACGTAAAGCCAATAGATATGTTCATGATTCAATTGCTAAAAAGTTGAAGAATTTGTGTTACGTGAATGTGTAAAGATTACACTGGTTAACGGGGCCGTATTTCTGTGTCGGATTTGCATTTCTGCTCCAACAGTGAAAGGGGGTGATTTGTACGTTCCGTTTTCACATTGTAGGATACAATATTAACAGATGCTACAACACATAATAGGAGCATGCAGTGTCTTGTACAGCATATTAGGCTATAATGTTTATTGCTCAGAGATTCATTCTTGCTTGTTTTTGGTACTCGGTCTGCAACCCTCCAGTTAAGTTGGATTATTCAAGCTGGTTAGTTGCGACACTTCTGAAATAAAACTTTGATAAAACACACTCAAACATACAAAACACAAACTCAAGGCCTTTTGGTCTAGTGGTATGTGAGTTCTACATCAACCTAGAGGTTGTATGTTCAAGCTTCAAACCTTTGGGGTTTATGGTAACTTTTTTTCTCTTCATATAGCCGTTATTGCCTTGTTTGTTTTTCTTGTCATTTCTCAGGGACTAAAAGTGTCAAGTCTGGGAAGTGATCTCGGCTTTATATCTTCTCATTTTCTAGGGTTGAACACACAACAAAAAAACACACAGCCGTTTCCCCTTAAGAAGATAACCCTTCTTCATCATCCATTCATATAATGTAATCGTTTGTTTTTTGTTAATAGTTAGGTTGTTTAATCATTGTATTCTCAGATAGCATCCGTTTGGGGACTATCTTTTCTTATGTATGTACGGATAGCACCCGTTTGGGGACTATCCTTCTTTACTTGTTGATAAAGAGCTACGTTTGGCTATTGATTGTTCTTTGGATATCATTTTTAACATGGTATCAGAGCTTTAGGTTAAAGCTCGTTTAAAGATCTTCATCATTTTTGGGGGTTTTATGTTTTCAGATAAGATCTGAGTGATTTGGTCTCAGATCTAAAGGTTTTTTGAAGTTTGTAAAAAGGTGATACGTGTTTTTTGGAGTTCAGGGTTTGATTTTCAAAACCCTAATTTTTTGGTCTAATATTGGGGGTTTGTCTCTGGTGTATTTGGAGTGAGTCTATTGTGTCTTGACTAAGTGAATCAAGAACAATTTGATTCATCTTCTTCCGCTGGTTGCTTAAAGCTCTGTAACACCTCTCTTCTCCCCTTATCTCTCTCTTAATATTTGAGATCCTGCCCTTGACCTACCACTTTAGTGGCAAGGAAGCCTGGGAACTATTCTCATCTATTACTCTTCATACTTTGGTCTGTGTTCATTGCTTGTTTAGTTTTGCTCTTTAATATTTAGTTTTTTGTTTTCTTTAGTTGTCTCTTTGTTGCTTATCTGTGTGTGCATCTTTGATTTGTCATCATGTCTGATTCTAGTAATTCTGAATTGATCAGTTCTTTAGATGCTGGAAATCCTTTGCATCTGCAAACTAATGACAATAGTAGTGGTCCTCTTGTTAATGTTAAACTTACTGGTTGTGAAAACTACAGGGTTTGGGCTAATGCTATGAAAATTGCCTTGCAAGCTAGGAACAAAATGTGGCTTTGTTGATGGAACTTGTGTTAAATTGCTATAATGTACTATTCCCTGCTTTATCCTAAATCCAATGGTATAGGTGCAATGCTGCTGTCATGTCTTAGGTTATTAAATAGTAATCTAAAGAACATCTATGTTGAGTCTAGTTTATCTGAAAATGCTGCTGAAGTTTGAAAGAAGTTAAAAGATACATATATAAACTTCGATGTTTTATTTTGTCAATCTTATCCAGAAAATTAAGAACTTCAAACAAAATGGTCTGCACTTTTTTATACTATCATAAACTAAAAACTTCTTTTGTGGAGGGAATTTGATATGCTTACTAAGTTCTCTCCTTGTACTTGTAAATGCTAGAAATGTACCTGGAAATACCAACAGTTATATGAAGCTAAATGCAATTTTTGATGGGTTTAGGATGATGTTTATCAACCTACTAAAGAAGTTCTTTGATTGCAAACCCAACCTGAATACTGATGTTAAAGAGTGCCTTTGTAATTGTTTGTATAGAAGAAACTCCAATAGGGGGCTTGGGTCTACATCTGGGGTTCTACACCCCAGGTAGCTCTTTTGTTGCCCTAAACGGTGATAATTTTTAAAGCCAAAACAGAAACAACAACAATTCAACAATCAAAATGCCACCAACCAGAAACCCAGTCTAACAATTACAACAAACAACAACAATGGGACTAACAGGATTCAATAAACTCTGTAAGTTGTCTCAAAACTAGGTGGTATGAAAAAGGGCACACTATTGACAGATTTTTAAAGATAATTGGTTTCTCCTGGTTTTAAGAAAAACTCTAAATGGAAATTTTTGGAAACCAACATAAAAGAGGACTTTCAAATAAACAACAATAGGGGTGGGTCCCTAGCAACAATGTTGAGGTTCAGAACCAAAAGGCCCCTTTACCTTTCAACAACTAGATGCAAATTTTTTAAGTTAATGAGCTTAATAGGTGAAAAGGAAAATTCTGGTGTGCATGCCAATATGGCAGGTAAAAGCTTTAGCTTCTTTAATGCAAATGTGTTCTTTAACAATCATTTCTACAAAATCTTCAATGCTAATATTAAAGTTAATGGTGTCAACTTTAATTTTGGATGGATAATTGATTCAGGAGCAAATCAAAACATAACTAACTCTACAAAAAAACATGACTAATGTTATTGACATATCACTGTTGGTCACCCAAATGGGACCATTGCTAAGATTAATCATGTTGGTAATTTGAAACTTACTAATAATGTGGTATTGTTTGATGTGTTGGTTATACCTGAATACACTGTGAGCTTGTTGTCTGTTAACAAAATGATTAAGGATAGCAAATTGCATGTTGGCTTTAATGAATATGATTGTGTTATTCAGAATTTAAGAAAGGAGACTGTTCTGGGGGAACAGTAGTGAGTTCTGGTGGGTTATATGTTGGTTTGACATTGACTGTAAGTTTGCCATAGAGTTAAGAGTAATTTCTCTATTTTGTGTTGTCATGTGTCTAAATGTGTCTGGCACAAGAGGTTGGGTCACCCTTCTGATCAAGTTTTAAAAGTGTTAAAATCTAGCTTAAAGATAACATAATGACCCTTGTGACATCTGTCATTTCTCTAAACAAACTAGAGAACATTTCCCCTTAAGTGATCACACTTCTGATAGTCTGGGTGATCTCATTCACCTTGACTTGTGGGGTCCTTATAGGATTACCTCCAGAGAAGGATACAGGTATTTTTTAACCATTGTAGATGATTTCTCTAGGGCTGTCTGGGTTTATTTGATAAAGTCTAAGGATGAAGTGTTTGGTTATTTTGTAGAGTTTGTTAATCTTATTGCTAATCAGTTTCTTAAAAGAATTAAAGTTATAAGATCTGATAATGGTACTGAATTCATTAACAACAAAATGGAAAAAATTTTAAAGGAGAAGGGCATCATCCACCAGACCTCCTGTGCCTACACCCCTCAGCAAAATGGCATTGCTGAGAGAAAGCACAGGCATCTTCTTAATGTTGCTAGGAGTTTGTTATTTCAAGGAAACATTCCTTTGTGTTTTTGGACTGATTGCATTTTAACTGCTACCTATTTAATCAACAGGCTTCCATCTTCTGTCCTTGCTGGTAGATCTCCTTTTTTGTAAATGCTTTTAATGGTAAGACCTTCCCTTATCCCCACCTGAGATGTTTGGTTGTCTATGTTGTATCTAGGGTCAAATAATATGATAATGTTTCACCTAAATCTGAAAAATGTATCTTAATTGGTTACTCAAGTTCAAAAAAGGCGTATAAGTTATTGAGTTTGGAAAACAAGAGTTACATTTTTTCAAGAGATGTCAAATTCTATGAAACCATTTTTCCTTACAAAATGAAGTCTAATAACAAAACCTTTGAACTAAATAATGAAGTTAACTCTAGGAACTTTTTTGAATTTTATATGAGTCAGTGTCATCAAGACATCTCAAGTCCCAATGATGGATGGAGAGGGACCATCTGATGAAGCAGGGGAGGTAATATGGTGGATCAACATCAACTGTATACTGGCAGAGAGCAGCCATTTGATGATGACCATACTGCATCATCAATGGATGATAATCCAATCTCTGAGGGCAATGGACCCAATACTCAACACATTCCTACCTTTGATATCAGCAATAAGACAAATGATGATACCTCTATTTGTGTTAACATTAGAAGGTCTGGTAGAGTGTCTAAACTGCCTGATAAGCTGAATGATTTTGTGCTTGATAATAAGGTTAAGTATGGCCTTAATAGATATGCTAATCACACTATGTTATCTGCTGATGCTAGTTGCTTTATCTCTAATTTGAACAAGACTGTTGAACCTACCTGTTACAATGATGTTATCAAAGATATAAATTGGGTTCAAGCTATGAACAATGAAATGGAAGTTTTGTATCTTAACAACACATGGATTCTTACTGATTTACCTTTAAATAGGAAAGCTATTAAGTCTAAATGGGTTTATAAAATCAAATATAAATCTAGTGGTGAAGTTGAAAGGTATAAAGCTAGGCTTGTGGCCAAGGGTTGTGGGCAGAAAGAAGGGGTTGACTATGAGGAAATTTTTAGTCCTGTTGTAAAAATGAGTACTGTAAAATGTTTTATTAATATGGCTGTTCAAAAATCTTGGAACATTTTTCAAATGGATGTGAACAATGCTTTTTTATATGGGGATCTTACTGAAGATGTTTACATGATTCTTCCTCCTGGTTTTTTTGATAAAAATGAAACAAGATGTTTGCAAACTTGTTACAGCTCCCCTAATATGGTTTAAAACAGGCCCAAGGCAGTGGAACAAAAAACTTGTTGAAACTTTATCTAAGGTTGGATTTTACAAAGCAAAAATGATCACTCTTTGTTTACCAAAAAACAAAAATGGAAACATTTCTTGCCTTGTTAGTCTATGTTAATGACAATGTTTTGTCATCAGGAAACAAACAATGATGAAATTTCAAAAATAAAAGTCTATCTAAATCAAAAATTCAATATAAAAGATTTAGGAGAACTTAAGTTTTTTCTTGGAATTGAAGTTGTTAAAACCAGAAATGGTTTATGTATCAATCAGAGAAAGTATTGCATTGAACTTTTATATGAATATGGTCTTCTTGGCTGCAAACCTGTTGCTACCCCATGCCTGAAAATGGCATTCTTGCTCATAAGGAAACTGAAAAAATGATTAAACTTTAAGAATGTCACTAGCTATCAAAAAATTGTTTGGAAAATGATTTACTTATGTAAATACCAGACCTGATATTGCTTATGTTGTTCACTGCCTTAGCCAACACATGCATTCTCCCCTTCAATCTCACTTTGAGGCTGCCTTAAGAGTTCTAAGATACTTAATAGGTCTCTGCACCCTGGTGCTGGTATTAAGTTACACTAATCCAGCTCCAGATCCATTTGTGTTTATGCTTTGACTCTCCCGATTGGGCAAAATGCAAAATGACTAGAAAGATCTGGTCTGGTTATTGTGTGTTTATTATGGTTGTTTGGTATCCTTGGAAGAGTAAAAGCAAGCCACTAAACCTTTTTCTAGATTTTTCTGCTGATAGCAGAAAATTGATTCTATGGCACTCTGCTGTTTGTGAAGTAATGTGGATTATCAAAGTTCTGAAAGACTTGAATTTCTCATGTCAGATTCCCGTGTTTTTTGTTTTTTGTGACAATGTCTGCTATTCTGTATTGCTTGCACATGTTTTGCATGAAAAAATCAAGCACTTTGATATTGATGTTCACTTGATAAGGGAAAAGGTTGCATCTGGATTGATCAAAACTGTGAAAGTTGACTTTGAAAATCAAATTGCTGATATTTTGACCAAAGGATTAGGAACCATGCAGCATAGAAAATTATTCTCAAAACTGTCTCTTCTTAACATTTTTGGTTTATAAACTTGAGGGAGGGTGTGGAAAAGTTTTTCTATCATCTTTGACAAGTTTATAAACCTTTGGGGTCTTATGGTAACTTATTTTCTCTTTATAGCCGTTATTGCCTTTTTTTGGTTATCTTGTCATTTCTCAGGGGCTAAAAGTGTTAAGTCTGGAAAGTTGTCTCGGCTATATATCTTCTCATCTCTAGGGTTCGAAGATAGACACACACATCACACATCCGTTTTCTCTCAAAATTACAACCCTTCTTCATCATCCATTCATATAATGTAATCGTGTGATTTTAGTTAATAGTTAGGTTGTTTAATTATTGTATTTCCAGATAGCATCCGTTTGGGGACTATTTTTTCTTATGTATGTTCGGATAGCACCCGTTTGGGGACTATCCTTCTTTACTTGTTAATAAAGAGCTACGTTTGGCTATTGATTGTTCTTTGGATATCATTTTTAACAATTATGTACATTAACCAAGTCAAATCCAAGCACAAATTAGTAAAATACTGCCCGAAGCTTGGGCCAAACTGATATAAGTGTATATCATTAATTATATTTGTCATATTGAGCTCTCTTTTGAATATGCACGGTGTAGTATTTGATTCGTAATTCTTAACAGTTTGAAAGAAACATTAAATTAAATTTAAGGCTTAAATTTGGTCTCCAAAAAAGGAAAAAGAGAAATCAAGGCATGCTAATCTCGAAGAGGTTTACAACAAAGACTATGGAGCTAACCTGAATAAAAAAGTACAATGAAGGCTAACCGTGAAGTAGTTTATAAACTATTCAAAATTAACCAACAACTGTATATTAAAAAACTTCATGCCTTTACTTATATATTGCTTTTATGTTTGTTCATTAGCCTATGTGGGACAAAATCAAAACTCACTCCTTACTTGCACTTTTGTTTCAGTTGCCTTGATTCTTATTCATAAAGCCCCACATCTCATATTTTAAGCTCGTTAACTACGGCTAAGTCCAAATCTCGACCCCAGCACCTACTTCTCAATTTAATATTACACTTCGATTCGTCTTTGGTCTGGAATACGCAAACAATTATAACAATTTAACATTTTTAAACATCATTTACTTTTCTTTACAGGGTTAAACAGAGGATTTGATTTCTAAGAAACGATAATAAAGAACATAATCTTCATCTAATGGAATTTG